>JABASF010000743.1:0-32823 GCA_019776145.1 Harlomillsia oculata
TTCATTTCATTCATTTCATACTCCATCCTCTTAATAACGCAATATAAACAAATGAGCGTGGATTCTTGGATGGGGAAACTGGGACTGGGAATGCGAACTCCAAAGTATAAAGTCCAATGTTCATTTTCATGGTCCGTTGTAAAAGTAATGCAAGAGGCAATAACCAGCATTAATATGCAAAATGCGCAATGTTGTACACACATGAAATACGGGAACGATGAAATGAAACGTCTACTTCATGAATTGGTAGCTGAGATATGCTTTCTACTTTTATACATTCTATTGACTTCTGTTTCTGCATGTAATACAGCGAAGTACATACAAAACTATGATAATGATTCCATAAGAAGTTGTACTTTGACACTTGGCAGGTATAAGTATAACGTTCAAACTCCAAATGCTCGAAAAGACAAAGTTCGGAATGAATGACCTTTACTATTGAATATAAAATCATAGAGCTCACATGAGGAGTGTTCCAAGGTTTTCAGTTTCCATTTTGTATGAAAAATACAATTTTATTAATTTGCTATTAAGTATATTTTATTAATGAATCCTGAAGTGGATTGCTTATTTTCTCATTTTGTCAGACAACCGGGAAGCCATTGCACTCGGCATGGAACGAGATCTGTAAGCTTTGATATTTTCCTGAAGTAAACGTGGAATTTCTAAAGGTGAAGCTTCATCACTGATCAACACTTCATTCTCTGATGAGTCGGACGAACCATCCTGATTTGGATCTGGATAAGTGAGATCAATTACTGGTTTGCCCCGATACCTTTCGTAGATTGCTTCTTCCTCTGAAGTTAGGATTCGAGTGCTAGGGATTCTGCTTACACTTGCATTACGGAATAACTTGTTCGCAGCGTTGTGGAGCATGTTTTTCCTTTCTTTAAATAAATCTCGGCATTTTTGAACAGTCAATTCGTTCATTGGGAACCTTGCTTTGAGTCTTTTTCGATTTACTTTAGATTGAGGTCTTCTCATGTTCCGTTTACGACGACTAGCTGCATATTCTTTCTCAGTATCTTCGGTCGCAAACGCTGTCGATGTCACTGACGTCGTTTCCACAAGATTTTGAAATTCAATGTCATCTTCCTTTTGATCTGTGAGGCGCTTGAATTTCTTTTTCAAGTACTTTTTCGCCCTTTTTCTATGTTTCTTCGGTACCATACAGTACACACATGGAAGAAGGAGCAATATAATAAACAAGAATAGAATAAGAACGTAAACTTCTGGTTTACTTATGTCAGCATAATGTTCTAGGACAGGGTCTTGCGTGTTCGTGGCCATTGACGTGACCAGTGGTGCTGGTGTTGTTGTTGTCGTCAGTTTTTTGACATTGAAAAAATGTCTGTTCAAAATTGGATTTCCGGCAAGAAACTGAGCTCTTTGTAAAGGACCTGGTTTTGCATTGCCATCGCGTAAACGATCTTCTAATAAATCAGGGTAAGTTTCGTCACTAGGTGCTGATAAAAACGAAAACATTTGTTCACCTTAATTCACATTTCGTCATATTACAGCGCATAAAGCGGTAATTACTAATGTGTTTCACAGTGTGAATGCAGATTAAATGCAAAAAATATCTTTCGAGAAAATCTTGAACTGTGCTTGCTATGACGATTTCATCAGATTACCTTTACCTTTGACCCTACGGGTTGTAGTTGAACTTGTAGTTGAAGTTGTTGTCGTTGTTGTTGTCGTTGTTGTGCTCGTTTCCAAGAGTTGTTTGTCAATATGAAAATCTGATTTTGCTGTGCCGTCTAAAGACAGAAGTAATAATTCCAAATTCCGTAGCTCTGTAGCTAGAGTATCATTTCCCTTAATATCTGGTAGAGTATCAATGGAAACATTGTACAGTCTCAGTTGGTTCATGAATTGAACATTGAAATACAATTTCATAGCTGCAACAAGATTCGTATCATGAGTATTCGCGTTTAGGATTCTCTGATTTCCTATGAAATAGTAGTCTTGAAGGTATTCTACGAAGACATGATAATGTGCGGGATCTTTGTGGACAGTTTTCTCTGTAATCAAAATCTTTATGTTAAAACATTTCACTTTCCATTTCACCACGATTGATAGCTCTTCAGTCTAAAAATATAACCTGTCATTGAGCGAATTGAGGAATTGTGTATTCTCAACAAAGGCAGATCCAGAAACCCAAAATGTACTACAGGAATGTAGTCAATTATGGTATGAAATGGTGACAAATCTGCTTCCGACACTTTGCATTGTGTGTCGCTGATGAAGATGAGCACAAACGTAACTACTAGGGAAAGTTTACTTTGTAATGCAGTTGTCATCATAAAGTAATGTACTATAACACTAAAAGTGCTCTGGTTGTATACTTAAGGGTCTGTTTGTTTTTACGATTTTAGACTAGTAAAGTGGCAACGTCCCTAGTTTTGGTCCAGTGCGATGACTTCCCAGAATCCAGAGCAGTTACGTTACTATAACAGTTTGCAGAGTGTCACAGAGAGTGTCATCGGAGAAATCACTACGAAGGTCAAACTCATCAAACCCTTGCTGTTGGAAACATGATGGAATGTTACACGTTTTCGCATATGAATACGAAATCAAGAATTCGTGAAAAAGACGAGAACAAAATAAAAATAGGAATTTTACTCCCATTTCCAATTCCCAGAGCATCGATGAAAGGCATTCTACTTATTGCGCATCTTCCATATTTCTTATGTATTGACCACATTTTAAGAATCAAATACTTGCATGAACAAGAAATACGACTGCTATTGTATCACAAATAGTAAACAAAGACATAAAATGGTCGACATAGGAAGACCATCACAAAAGATTCATTTACTCCAAGCGTCCAAGTCAAACTAGTTTTTTGCACTGTTTTTTATGCAAATCAACATAATATTGTGGCTATTCGCCACTTGAACAGCATTTACGATTCAGATTCACATCAGAAATTATCTTTTGGTCCTCTTCACAAGAATAAGCATGTACATTATGAAGTTAAGCAGTGCTATTTTACTTTTACTTCTAATCATGGTAAGTTTGCAATCTAAAGTTATAATAAGCAGTCAACGAAAAAATATCATGCAGTTTCTGTTAATCGTATGTTGCAGATTCAGGTGAACATGATCCAGTTGAAAGTAATAGTTGACAACGACAGTGCAGCGGTGGTAAAATTTCCAGGTCCGGTCGAACAGGAGCCTCAGCCAGGTTCTTATCGAATGTGTCGAATTTATTGTGAATGCGGATGTCTAGAATTTACATGTTGCAAAGGATGCCATAATTGCGAACGGGACAATCTTGTAATTTACAGATATTAAAGGCATAGCATAGTACACTTTTTGAATGAACAGTGGGGGAATAAAGATGATTTATTGTTAAAAAGACAGAGTGAAAAGCTCACAGAAGAATTGACATTTTTATTATAGTCTATAGTGCTTAGTGCTTCTGTGTCACGGTGTTTTGTATTTATTTTTTACTAGCATCTTTAGAACTAGCGTAACATTTAAAAGATTAATGCCGGCCAACGGAATATTGGAAATGATTGGGAAATGATAGTTCATGTTCTCATTCTCAGGTTGGGCAGAAATGATTTCCAGAACTTGGCCTTTGACATTGTCCAGCACAAGGTCCATAAGCAACGGCACGTGCACCTCTTCGAGAACACTGGTAAATGTGATTGAGGGTGCAAGCATTGTTGTTATTCCGGTAATTCATGGCCCAACCGCATATTCGACCCGAAGAGTAGCAAGTGCACTGCCCTTCCACTTCGGGCATTTGCAATGTTGCAAAGGCGAAGAATGTCACGAGAGCCAGGGTCAGAGTAATCTTCTGCATTGTGTAAACTTAACAGAAGAAATAATAGAGATTATTTGCCTTTGTCGTTTGAAAAATATAAATTATTTCCAGATGGAAAATAAAACAGCTAAAGCTGAACACACACCTTACGACGTTAATTACTTAAAGTTTATTAATGAGGACAGACTCGTGTTTCTATTGATGGCTACTGGCTATCCAAATCCAAACCAAATCCCAATTTCTGACTGTTGTTTCTTTTCATAATATATAGAAAACCATGTTCCTGTTTGGAACAGATACAAACTAAACTTCCTGGTATTTCCTAATCGAGTTTACTTGTTTCTAGAAATTAGATTTATTGGCATTGAACTTTGATTGATTTTGCCAGCAGTCAGTCGAGAAAAGGAAAACGGAAAAATTAAAATTAGTAGTTTAACTACCATTTTTTCCCAGATGCTATTTTTACATTGAATGATTTTAATTTCCTCATTACATGTACACTCTCATTTACACGAAGGGAAAAATGCATCTTTTATAAACACAACACAACAACATAATGACAACTTTTGATAAATAGAATGTTTGTTTTTGTGCATGTATAATTGTAAAGGTAAAAAAAACTCTGCATAATGTTCAAAATGTGTTAGTGCATCGCTCCAACATGATTTCACGGAGTATTCCTTAAACAAAAATAGAATTCTTACAATCGGTACATCCTGTACACAACTTCGAATTCCATAATAAAAAGTTTATTATTAACTTTTTTGCATTTAATTTCTTTGTACTTAGTCTAAATCCTACTAATAATTATGATTTGTAATTGTACCAATAAATGCAGATGCATACGTTTATGCGGCATGCCTGCGAACGTTAATGCGATTGCAATAATAGTATGGAAACAACAAGAGAACGAAAATATTGTGTTGTTGGCGCTATGCATACTGATGACAATCATTTATTATTGTATTATTATTGATTGGAGTTTTATACAGTTGAATGTTGTACTTGCAAAATTAGTTTCTCTTTTTAGGTGAAATATTCATTAATTTGGCCAGAATTTCAAGCATGATTTCATCAGCCCCACCACCAATGGAAAGCACTCGAACGTCTCTGTAAAAACGGGACACAAACACTTCTTTCGTGTAGCCCATTCCACCCCAATATTGAAGAAGGGCGTCACCAAGCTCACGACTGAGTCGTCCAGCCTTCAACTTAACCATCGAAGCCAGTCTTGTCACATCCTGTCCTTCAACCATCATATCTGGATATTATAAAGAGTGGTTAGACCTTAAAATACTAAACATGACTAAATTAAATTATAATATAGAAGATAACAGTTTTGAATTACCAACTGCTTTGTATGTCAGTGCTCTTAAACTTTCTACTTCTGTGGCCAATTCCCCCATACGAAAATGTACAACTTGATTGTCCAGAATTGATTTCCCAAATGCCTGTCTTTGTTGGGTGTATTCAATGGTATCGGAAAGAAGGAGGTCCATGGACTTGAGCACAATAAGAGCTCCAGCCAATCGCTCAGATTGAAACTGTTAAAAGTAGAATTAATCCCATAAAAATTGTTATTACAGCATTCAAATTATACATGATTAGCAATCCACAAACCTGGAGCATCTGATAAAAGAACCCAGCATTTTCATCACCAATTATATTCTTAGCAGGTACGCGAACGTCTTCAAAAAACAATTGAGCCATATCCGAGCTCAGCATCCCCATTTTATGGATCTTTGTTCTTGTGACTCCTGTTGTGTTGAAGCAGTCATTTAGTCATTTTCAAGTAATGTCCTGGACTTTAGACTTTCAAAGGAAAATCGCATACCTTTGGAATTTAATGGTACGCAAATCAGCGATTTGTTTTTATGAGGAGCACCAGTAGCAGTGTTGACCAACACACAGCCCCAATCGGCTTTCAGGCCATTAGTAATCCATATTTTTTGGCCATTAATGATGAAGTCGTCTCCTTGTCTTACAGCAGTAGTCTAAAATCAATTCCATATTGCATTTATAGTTACAGCTTGTCTATCAACCACAACTAAAGTCAAAAGAAACAAAATAGAAATCCCATGAAAAACAATAAAATCTTTCACCTTCAAGCCTGCAACATCAGAACCCGCAGCAGGCTCGCTAACACAAATGGCAGCAACGTAATCCCCAGCAAGTGAAGGTTGTAAAAACTGCTTTTTTAGTTCATCTGACCCAAATCTTGCAAGTGCAGGTAAGGCCATATCAGTTTGGTCAGCTATTTCAATTATCATTATTAAAAAGTCATGCAAATTGAAATGCAAAGTTATGACAGTTCTGAATAAACTTGAGTTTACCGATTGCCATTGGAATGCCTCCACATCGAATAGTTCCCATCTCTTCCAGAATTGCTGCCTATAAAATCCATACATTTCCACATTATTCAAATCACGGCAGACGATAGACTAAACAAAACTGATCATGTAACAGCACCCAGCCCAAGATGCAAATTAATGTGAACCTTGGTACCTGGTATTTAAAGTCAAGTCCTAGTCCACCATATTCCGTGCTGTATTGAGCTCCCAGAAACCCACCTTGTCCCAACTTCTTGAAGACTTGGTGAATGGGAAACTCTTCTTTGTCCTCCCATTCTTGTATATAAGGATTGATGTCATTGTCAATAATCTAAAAAAAACAAAAAAATCATCGTGTTGACGTAACTTTCGTTAACTTTACAGTTACCAGTACCGTTTCCCAAGAAAATCAATGATGGTTTATAATATATATAATAGTCTATAATAGTTAACCTTTTTTAAAGTTCTTTGCATTTCCAGTTGTTCTTCGTTATAATAGCTCCCTGGCATTGGAGACTCGTAAGCGATCATTGCAACTCGGGACGTTGAAAATGTCCTCCATAATGGTAATACCCTTTTGTTTACTGTTTGAAAGCTCTGTAGAAGTAACTTTGTTCCTGTTGTGAAAGCCATTTCTCAAGCTTTCTTTCTGTTTGCTCGTTTCAACAATATAAGTACCGAATGATAACCGTACAACGCCGCTTGTAAACAACTAAATTCGTGCTAGTTTATTAACTATTTTAATGTTCGTAGATCCGGGTAGATCCGTATGTGTCTCAATCTCAAACCTGCTGTCAATGTCAATGCCGTGGCCGTATTTTAAGTTACCTTCTTGTCGCAAGTCGCAACTCGCAACACGAATGACTAAATGAAATACACATTCACTAGAGAACATTAGATAAGTCGAGTGCATTGAATGAAGAAACGAATGTTATCTTCACATGGTCAAGTTTATTTATTGAATCCTCAGCTATGATATGAACACAAATCAAACATCAAACTTCACTTGGTAAAGTTCAGTTCATTTAATGATTTAATTAAATTCATCGACAGAGACCAGAAAACAGAACCAATAGAGGATTTGTGTGTGTGTTGTGTACAGTACATGTCTGTACATGTAAACACAATAAATGTGTAGTGTGGATCGTGAATGCCGTATGTTGTATCTTCGTATGATCGTATTTAAGCTCGCATCTCAATCTCATGGCATACCAGATGCGCCATTCGCATTCATGCCACCAATTTTATTTGAGGATTGTGTTGGGCGCTGTATTTGATTCAAACTAACGCTCGAAATGAGAAAGAAACGGGTGGGTGGAAAAATAGTATAGAAAGCCAAAAGGGCTGTCTGTTGAAGGCAAAAGGGTAAAGAAAGGTGAAGATGTACTTCATTTCCACCTGTTTTATCGTTATTACTTCGTAGTTTAAAAATGATAGTTTCATTAGTTGAACTTTGACAAAATTACTTTTATTAAAATAAGTGTTATTAATTTGGTCGTTTTATTAAAATTGGTGTTTGTGTCACGTAAAAGTATAACATATAAATACGTAGTGCGTGTGTACGTACAGTACAGAGTTCGTTTCAATTTCAAGAGACGTGACAAGACAGTTTGAAAATTGAAAGGTAAAAAATTATAAGACAAGTGGATTAATTTAATAACGAGGCTTGGAAATCCAATAGAATTTTTAGTTAATTATTGTAAACCCATATTGTGAAAGTTAAGATTGGTTTTTGTCTGGTGAGTTCAGTGAATTGTGACTTGACTTGTCACTCTGACTTTACATGTTTTTAATGAGGATTTCCTTTAATATTTGATTTACAGAAAAAGAAAATGTATTTTGATGACGATGAAAGAAATGTAGTTGAACCACGAGTTCCGTCACAATCGCAACGTACTCGCTTTTTTGAAGACTATGACGATGCTAATGATCATGTCAACCTTTGTCCAAGTACACCTGTATCCCTTTCCCCAAGTATCCGGATCCAGAAATGTGAGGATTCGCTAGTAACGATGTGTACACCGGTACATTCAGTTAACATTCCCTCGAATTCCAGTATGCCACTGTCACCAGCCGGGGTCACATTGCGGATCATGGATTTATATTCAGCAATAGAAAATCAAGAAGAACATCGTGCCAGGATTATATTGTCAACTTTTGATTTACTCTCACCGTCCGTGACAAATGAGCTGAACATGATTGTTCCTGACCTTGAGATGACATTGCTGCATTTTGCTGTTGGAGTTTCTGAAAATTCTTCAAAGATTATAAACGATCTTTTACAACACGGATGTGATCCAAATAGTCTGGAATGTGCTGACAGAACTTCACCCATGCATATTAGCGTTATGTTGGATTTTGATAATGCGTTTGAAGAACTTATGAAATTCGGAGGTGATCCGAAGATTAGAAATGGCGAAGGGAAATCATGCTATGATTTGGCTAGAGACATGGTTGTAACGGAATTGAAAGAGAAATGTTTCAATGTCTTACTTCAGCTCCAACAACAGCAAGAAGGTGAGATGGAAGGAGAATGTCGAAATTCCACGATTAGCAGCGACGGCTTCTTTTCTTGTGACAGTCAAATAAGTCCAAGAAGCATTCTAGCAGGTACACAGTACATACATGAAATTATACATTCATATACTTCGTAGAAAATCATAATGTTTAGAGGATCATTAAAATAAATTCTGATTTTTTAATAGATGTTCCAGCAGGATGCACGTTTCTTATGACGGAAGATGATACATACAGCAGTGACGACAGTCATCTATGTACAACATTCCGGAAGAAGCTTAGTACAATTCCCGAAGAGATAAATCTTCCATCTACACCATCTTCGGCCAATAATAATAAAATGGAAGACGTTGTTTCTTCACCTTCAATTGAAGACGTTGTTTTTCCACCTTCAATGGAAGACGTTGTTTCTCCACCTTCAATGGAAGACGTTTTACCTCCACCGTCAGTAGGAGAATTATCAAAAGTGTGTTCAACAAACAGTATGCTATCGGAAATACCAGTACCGACAGATTCTCAGCTTCACCGTCTTCAAACAACAATGCGAATGAAAAATATTAAGCTTCCAGTAACACCGTCAACTTACCCAATTTTACAAAAATACGCTCAAGAAACGAAAAAGCTGTACGCTATTACAAGTCCAAAGACAGGAACGGCAAGTTTCTCTTGTGAACTGCGTGCTGCTATTCAAGACTTGAATCTTGTCAACGATTGGGGAAAGCATAGGATTCAATTCATTCAGGATCAGAACACTACACCTACCAGCCGCACGAGCAAGTCCTTCTTCAACTACATTCTTTTGGATCCGAAGATAATCAAGAGAACCAATTTATCTGGAAATCACTTGAAATCCGATGTAATTACAAGTGGTGAAAAGTTTGAAAAATTTTTGTCAGCTATCTTTTACATTGGAAAGGGAATGGGGAAGAGGCCTCTTGAACACTTGGTTGAAGCTAAAGAAAGATTAACAAAGGTCAAGAGGTATTCATCTGGGGAAAAACTTGACAAAATTTTGGAGATTTGGAAAGCTGGACAAGGAGTAATGGTTTGCAGCTTGTTTCATCATTCATCAGAACGAGAAGCCAATGTCAATGAGGCAGCTATGATTGATGCCGTTGGACTTGTCGAACTCTCAAATTTGAAGAAAGGTAGTTACAGTGGCACTCCTGCCAGTAGTTGGTCTCAAAAAGTGAAAAATCAATTTGGGAGTTTTCTTTTGTATAAATCATATTGCACTTTTGCCGTCAACGATCAAAAGTCTTTTTACCCACATGATTTTTGATTTGATTCTGTATAACAATGCCGTGCTAACCTGCTAACTTGATTAATTTTAATTTCGAAAAGTATTGAACTACTGAAGTATTGAATGATACCCCTGGTTGTGGCTATGAGTTATGAGTCGGATGTGACTGTGACTCTTGAATTTTATTTTTCCGTTTTGAGGCATCAGCCTTTAAACGTTTAGTTCTTTTGATAATCACTAAGTACCAAATTAATGCAAGTGGCTAAATTATTAAATGCAATAACTATTGTTGAAACCTCTAACTTTATTTTGAGATTTATTATTACAATATATAGATGACAGCTTTCAAACTGTAGCATAATTAATTGCTTTTTTATAAGGTTTGTAAATTGGCCGTAGCGTTTGCAAGTCAGAAAATGGCTGTTACCTAACTTCACCTTATAAAAATAAATCTAATTTGTATACTGCCGATAATATTTGTAGCTTCGAAGTCGTAACTAATTGAGTAGAATCGGGGAGCATTTGATAGTACAAATTGTCATTTTAGCTGCGCCGCTTCATCAGTAGATGTGAATATATGTGAACCAATTAAATAAACTATTACAATCAATCTCCGTACCCTTCTTCTATAACTTCGAACAAATTGCAGTTCAGCAAAGAACACTGGTTCAGTGCGCAAAAGTAATTCATAAGTTTTCATGGTTACCAAAGTTTTGCATGAATAAATGATTGATCGAAAGATTGAATTTGGAAATCAGTTTCAGTGTAGGTAGGTTGAATTCGGTGTGAAGTCATCGTTTCACGTCTGTGGTCCTACTTTTTCGTGTTCTATTGTCCGGGGTTGGATTCAAAAATGTTTCGTTTATCTCAATTTATGGGACACTTCCCACGAAACGCATCATCCACCTTCGTAAGGAAACTTTCAACGACTCGAGCTTTGGGTGGTGCGTACGAGTCACCCATGCCAGACTCGTTCTACGATGAGGAGCAAAAGGCTATCATGCAAACAATGACAAAGGTGAGCCGGTGAACTGACCTGCCTTATTAGTTTTACTTGACTTCGACTACAATGAAGAATGAACATTCATTTAACATTACGGCCTTTCTACATTTCATTTCAGTTGATCGATACCGAAGTCAACCCGAACATCGATGAATGGGAGGCCAAGAAAGCTTTTCCTATTGATGATCTCATGAAAAAATTCGGTGAAGCTGGTATGTTGGGTGTGGACAAGGATCCAGAATTCGGAGGAAGCGGTCTTAGCTACAAGCACACAGCGGCATACCTCGAAGGTAATTATTATTTTCATCTCGATCTCTGTAGTAACTATAGTGCACTTTTCACACTGAGACTTCTCATTTGCAGCACTTGGAACAATCAAATGTGGAGGAATTTCAACAGCCATTGCTGCTCACACTGAAATTACTCTTCCAGCTTTGGCAAAGTATGACTTGGTTCAATGAAACACCACATTTATAGTTATGCTTGTTGGAAACGATGACGTTTGTTTTATTGCATTTTTACAGGCACGGCAATAATGAATTGAAGAAAATGTTTTTGCAACCTTCAATTACTGGGGAATACATTGCCTGCGTAGGAATCAGCGAGCCTCAGGCAGGATCCGATATGGCTGCTATCAAGGTACATCACACAGGACAATTCAAGTCCAATATTTTATAAAAATAGCAAGTTCGCTAACGATTTGTTTGTTCTCTGTTTCTTAAACAGTGTAATGCTAAGAGAGTGGGTGATGATCTTGTCATCAACGGGACAAAGATGTGGATCACCAACGGAATGAATGCACACTGGATGTGTTTAATGGCTGTGACAAACGGCGGACCGGCGTATGCCAATTGCTCACTTATTTGTGTTCCAATGGACGCTAAAGGTAACAAACCAATAATGAGAGCCAATATGATGTTATCTCACTGCTTCATTATTAAGTTTGAAAATATTTCAGGAATTACCAGAGCCAAAATCAATAAGCTTGGTTTGCACACATCGGAAACTGCACAAATTTTCTTTGAGGATGTTAAAGTGCCAGCTAAGTACATTATTGGTAAAGAAGGAATGGGTTTCGCGTATGAAGTTCAACAAGTAATGAAAGCAACTTCCAAAAGTTACAGTTGAACATCCAATATATCCAAATCCTGCTAATTGCTCACTTTGTTAATTCAGCTTCAAGTCGAACGTATGGCTTCCTGCTTGGCTGTCCTGAAATCTTTGGATTTGTGTATTTCCGAAACAATTGAATACTGCCAAACACGACAGGCATTTGGAAAATCTCTCTTGGATAATCAAGTCATTCATTTCCGTCTTGCTGAATTGGCGACTGAGGTTGAGCATTTACGAGCACTGGTCTACTTGGCAGTTGGTAAACAGTTTCCTTCATGAAATTACCGCGCATATACTCACGATGAGTATTTCATTTTTGGAAACACAGTATCTACTAATTTCATTTTTATCATTTGGTAGATCTGATTTGCAAGGGAGAGGACGTCACTCGTTACGCCTCAATGGCTAAATTGAAGTGTGGTCGCTTGTGTCGAGAAGTTACCGACTGTTGTCTTCAATTCTGGGGTGGCATGGGTTTCACTCATGATGTCGTCATTTCCCGGATGTACCGAGATCTCCGAATTATCTCAATCTATGCCGGTGCCGATGAAGTCATGTTGCTCATTATCTCAGGACTCATGAACATCTCTCCGAAACCACCCAAGGCTAAGAAGGCTAAGAAGTAAACTTGATAACCGTATTTCATGTGCGATCTCAAAAGGAAGGAATTGTAAAAGAATTTAATCAATGCGATAAAGTTTATATTTGTTAACTAACTAATATGTTATATAACTTATAAATGATTGAACACAATGTAAAGTTTTCAAAAATGCTTGTTCGAATGTTTTAAAATAAATCGCTTAACTCATCAGCACTGCAAAAATAAACCAAAAAGTAAGGTTGTGCACAACGAAATGATTTCTTGATGGCAGTTTAGATAGATAATCAAATCACTAATCACGTAATCACGTAATCAGTAATCAGAATGATCACATTGTACCCTGTTGTACAAGATTTCATGAAACAACAACGACGAGACAAAGACGAAGGCAGAACGCAGACGCTTCCGGCAGCTTCCAACGTGTTAAAGTTTGCGTTTTGTGAAAGCGTGCTGCAAATGCTGCATTGAATTGAAACTCAAAGAAATTGTGAAAGCGGTAAACCGTTGCTGTTCAGTCCAGTCCAGTAAGTAAGTCCAGTTTCGGTTGTCGTTACGCTACGTCGTTACTCGTTACCCGTTGCTTTGAGTGCACGTGCACCGTTCTATTCCGCTGTCGCTGTCAAATAGTTATAGTTGAAATTCTAACGAACATTATTGGATTAATTTTGAATACACCGGACACCCACCGGACATTGGTGCATCAAAATCAATGTCATGTCACAATGTCGCTGTCAGATGTCAATCAGTGAAATTGTAGATTCCTATTAGTTATTTATTTATTACACAAATTAATAGATTTGAGCCTTTGAGCGTAGGAAATTCGTTCTTCATTGGTCATCAATCGTTCAAACACTATACAATGGAGGACGACGATTGGGAAGATTTGGAAGATAGTGAGATTCCTATCAAGCGTTCGAAGATTCCAACAGTAAAAAAACGGTACCCAAGAACACCGACAACGGAGCCCAAAGAAACTCAGCCCAAACCGAGAACGGGATTATTCGGATTTGATAAAATTAAAACGATGCTCAAAGCACAGGCTGATTTCAAGTCCAAAATGATTGAAGCTGAGAGTGGAAATCCTCATTGTAATGACAGTAGTAATAACAACACACCATGGGCGGACAGGAATCATCCTAAAAATAAAAAGGAATTATTTGTCGCTACTAAGAAAGTGGACGAATTTCAGTACTGGTTATCAAATTCTGCTGTACCTAGTCGCAATGTAAGTTTCATTTAAATGAATAAAAATGATGAAAGTGGATTAATTTGTTAATGTACTGGTTTATATTTAACAGGCTAGTAAGATTTGTGTACTGTCAGGTCCAACAGGTTGTGGAAAAACTGCAACCGTTCATACAATTGCAAAAGAACTGGAAATTACTGTTTTGGAGTGGTCGTTACCAATGACCTTGACTGAATTCGTTCCCCGAGATAATGGTAAGATGATCTCAATCGATCTCAATAACATTGTAAAGTGCAAATGTTCATACAATTGCTTAGTTCACACTAATGGACTGTAAAATCATTTAATGTCCTTTAGATGATCTGCCACAAAACGGGAGCGATGTCTATGGAAAAAGTCAACTGGAATTTTTTACAGAGTTTTTACTGCAGGGTAGTCGCTACAACTCGTTACCAGTAAAGACATTGTCGGGATCTAAGGGTCAGCGTAATCGTGTTGTAGTTGTAGAAGATTTTCCTAATTTCATTTACAGGGATATTCAAGTTTTTCATAACATATTGAGGTGATTAGTCATATAGTAATTTCGTTAGGCATTTCTCTGTACTTTTTAAGTAAATTCATGAATGTGAACACTAATCCTTAGTGTTATTTATAACAGTAACCTTGCGAAAATGGCACACTTTCCAATCGTCTTCATTGTAAGTGATAGCACATCAAAGGTTTCAAGCTTTCATAGATTGTTCCCTGCTGACTTGATGCAAAGATTGAGAATCACTAATATAAGGTACCAGTACTGGAATCAGCTTTTCAGAAGATTGAATTTCAATTTAGCAGGGAACGATACTCATAAGATTGTATTTTGTTTTACAGTTTTAATTCCGTAGCTGTTACGTTTGTATCAAGGTTTCTGAAAGACGTTTGCGCAAATGAGAAAATTTCACCTGAGCAGTCTATTATTAGCAATATTGCTGCAGTCTGCAATGGAGACGTCAGATGTGCCATCAACACGCTTCAATTCGTAACGCTTAAGGAAAAACGTGAGTTATGTAAATATACCTTCATGATTCATCATGGCTCACCACATTGCCAATATATATTAAATGTTAATTTGAATGTTTGGTTTTTGTACAGCGTGTGGTCCGTTTAAGCGTCCTGCTCCAAAGGTGAATTCTAAAAAGTTCCAGAATGTCGGCCAAAAAGATGACAAGCTTTTTTTATTCCATGCTCTTGGAAAAGTACTTTATGCGAAACGTAAGAAATAAGAATGTTCTCACGTTTGTTCGTGTCTGTTCTGTTTTTCAGGTTTGTTGTACTGCTATTTAAGTGTATGTCATTTTATTATAAATTATAGGCGACTCTAACATGCGGAGCTTAGTTGAAGAAGAACTATGTGAAGCGCTGTACGAACACAAGCGTAGGTTTCCGTTAACCGACAACCCCGATGAGGTCACGAATAAAATCGAAGTTTCTACAGACACGTTTTTAGAATTTCTACAGCAAAATTATTTACATTTCTTTCCAAATGTCGAAGATGCAATGGTTGCTGCCACGCATTTAGCTGATGCTGAAAGTGTATTATCTTCTTGGAAATTTGATACGTCGGGAACCACTTCATTCCAGGTCGGTCGTGACATCAGAGAAGATTTTGCTTTAAGTACGGCGAGTCGTGGTTTGATGCATACAAATGGACGGGAATTAAAAACCAATTGGCGACCACTACAAAAGCCAGCGTGCATTGAAGCAAGGCGAAAAATTAATGATTGGTAATTTACTAATAATTATAAATTGTTCGTAATCGTTATCCGTAATAATGGAAAAATTGCAGTACTTTCATGCTTTAACTTGTTTAGCTTTGAAACTGGGAAGAAATGGTTTGGTTCGAAGGTTCTTATGCATAATTTCTTTTTGGATGAAGTGCCGTTTTATTGGGCAGTGCGCTCAATGAAATACCCGGATGGTACATTCTGTTTTTTATTGGTATCGTAATCAACGTCGCGTATATATACTAATAACACTAATGTTTTTTATGTACGTTTATCAACTACTTTAGGATGCAAGGCTTTTCTTCAGGAACTGTGCAAATATTCTCGTAGCAAGAAGTTTTGGTAAGAAATTGTAATTTATTGTAACCAGATTGCAAGTCGATTGGATTCGTCATTGTCATAAATGAATCCGAATTAACGAATTAACTTTTTGATTCTTCTTACTTAGTAACAATATGCTGGAGAAAGACTCAGGTGAAGTTGAGTTAGAAGAGCCTGAGAGTAATATTGTAAATGTGAAAGTCCCCTGTGTTAACAGTGAAGTTTTGGCTGCTGAAATGGACGACGAGGAAGAGGACCCCATTGAATTTAATATAGAGGAGTACGACGATTGAAAGATGCAAATACACGCTTGAAGAATTGAAGTTGAGAGGGCCAAAAATATAAAAACCGTCGAAACAGTAGTCATATACTTATAAAGTATATAACGTGCAGTTGGCAGTCGAAACGTTGTTTAGAATAGCGCAACGATGTTGAAAGTCAATGATGATGTCGTTGTCGTTAGGGTAAATCGCACTTCAATTTTTATTCATTGAATAAAACAAACTTTTCCACAAAAGGCCCTAAAAAGTGTCACGTTGGAAAAAGAATTCATTCATTCAAGCGATCATAAATCATAAATCATA
Organism: Harlomillsia oculata; assembly: GCA_019776145.1. Taxonomy (NCBI): domain Eukaryota; kingdom Metazoa; phylum Arthropoda; class Collembola; order Entomobryomorpha; family Oncopoduridae; genus Harlomillsia; species Harlomillsia oculata. Next base: position 16,439 of record JABASF010000743.1, read on the forward strand.
AGGTATCATGAAACAAAACGTCGTAATGAGGAAGTCTAATTTCAGACATCCGAATTTGGAAAGGAATTGAGATTGCAATCCTTTCCAAATGGATGCACATGCAGGTACCCAGGGACTGTTGTTCATTTACGATTCCGACATTTTTAGGAAACCAAAGATGCTTTCTCTACAACTTTCTCTCCACTTTCTTGCGCTTAATGCGAATGCGAACTCTGTCGCTTGTCGCTTCGACGCTTACTATAATGGTAACCTGGTAGCTGAGCATAAGTCATTCACTGACTGAACAAACTTTTGCAAGAAACGTTAGGGATAATATTTCTATATAATATTAAAGTATTTATTATCGACGTAATAACAGTTCCAACAATTCGGACTAGATTTCATTCCACCTCACCCTCATCTCCTTTTTAGCAATTATTGCAGTATGTTTAAAATGTATAACTTTTCGCCTCTAAACATTGAGCAACTTCATTTCAATCTTAAATACGATAAACTTAATATTATAAATTAATAATTAAATTAAACAAAGCACTAACTAATGTTTTTAAAACTGATCTACGTGTCAGCTTGAAGGGTTCAATCGTTGATGCAACAACGAATATAAACGCTTACCACGGAAAAGTTCTTTAACAAATCATTAGCTAACCGGATTGGAACGATAACCCAGTATTTTAAATATCGTTATCTTACTTTGCAAAAAAATATAGTGCTGATTCCTCAACAACAATATATGACACTTCCTATGTATAAATCGTAACTTGAATGATAAATTATCTCAACCTCAACGAAATTATACCCAATCCTTGGGATTCTTCAAAACTTCGGTCAACTTGTACTCTGGGGTTCCTGGCTCAGGAATGTGCATGTACTCCCATTTCTGTTCAAATCAAATCACACAGCCAGTTGACACAAAATGGACAAAATCACTCAATGTTATAGTAAAAGTGATTCTTACCGCTAATAATGGCAGAGACATCAGAATACTTTCAAATCTAGCTCCTGGTGTAAAAAGGCCAAATTTTGTACCCCTGTCGTAAACTAAGTTGAATTCAACATAGCGTCCACGTCGTAACAACTGCCAGTTGCGTTCAGTGTGGTAGCTGTAAGCATCGTTCTTGTGCTTGCTTACTAAACCAATAAAATATTATCCACATTTATGCAAAACCAACAATTTCAACAATCCATACTTTCAACGTTCCAACACCTCCAAGTCCAGCAAATTAATGAGAAAGCAAATTAATTATTAATGGACCTACAATTAGGTTAGATTCGTTCATGATTATAATTATTATAAATAAAATATACCCAACGGAATGTAAGAAGGAATCACAGACTCAGCACATGATTTGACGAACTGAAACGCTTTCTCTTTGTTTGGATAGTCTACGTCATCAAAGAATATGCCACCGATACCTCGAGACTCACCTGAAGACAAGACAAATAAGACAATAAGCTTTTACAAATTAGCAATTGATTTATTAAAAATGCATTAGAATTAGAATCAATCATAAAGTAGCACGTACCACGATGTGTAATGAAAAAGTACTTATCGCACCATTTCTTGAATTTTGGGTACCACTCGCTACCATGCTTATCACAAGCCTTTTTCAAAGTAGAATGGAAATGAACAGCATCATCTTCGTTCAAATAATATGGTGTCAAATCAGTACCTCCGCCAAACCACCATTGAGTTCCATCCTCAGACTTGACTTCGAAATAGCGATAATTAAAATGTATTGTAGGCACATAAGGATTTCTGGGATGAACAACTGAGCTAATGCCAAGTGCGTAGAAAGGCAATGAATCACCTTTCAAGACCTTCCCTCTAAAAATAAACTTGAAGATTATAGATGTTCGCATTGTATGTGACAACAAAGATCCAACCTACAATGTAAATGTATAATGATGAAATGATACAACATATACAAACCTTGATTTCATTTGGGCAACAGCTGCTGGCGGGAGTTGTCCATGAACCACAGAAATGTTGACACCCGCTTTCTCAAAAACATGACCATCTTGAATGACGCACGTGATGCCTCCGCCTCCTTCTGTTCTTGTCCATCTGTCAACAGTAAACTTCACTGGAAATTCGTTCTCTTCTTTTTCTAAGGCATGGCAGAACTCCGCCTACAAAAATAAACCAAATGCACACAAATGAATTAAGATTAAAAAGACATTAGTTTCCTGGTGCTTTCTCTGCCGGAGTCGGAGCCCCATGCATTGATGCATTGCATAATGACTATAAATAATGACCCAACCTGAATTCGCATAATTAACATTTCCATCCTAGCTTTCATATCATCCTTGTCTTTTGATAACTTGTCCATCGGAGTGATTGGCTCTGCCATGAATGTTTTGGCAATCGAATGTAAATCCTCATTCAGCCCTTGCGTTTGAGCTTCTTCCGTAAATAATCCACCGGCAAGTACCAACCTAATAATAAAAAACCAAACAAACCACAAACTTTGTCAAGATTCTCAAGATAACCAAATCGCGTAAAGTCCTACAAAAATATCATCATTTATTTATTTTTGTAGAATTTGCCGTTGTGTGCTCACAATGGAAAATGTTTATGACGAACTATCCATTTGACACTTTTCATTGATGTTCGAACCACTCGTTTCCGAATTCGCGTGTAGCCCAGCACCAAATGTCGGACTAACCTAAAAAAACAATCCACCAACTTCATTCAAGCACGAACATAATGATCTTAAGAACTTTTAATGATATTTTTTAATTCATTAATATGCTACACTTAAGATTACTAATGAATTGCATTTATGTCTTACATTTTTATTCTGTAAATCCGCTTTGATTGAGACAAACACAAATTATTAAAAATGATTATAAAGAAACGGACCACTAAAAAGAAAAACTAACGCCTGAAACCATTTTAATTTTAATTTAAAACCAACTTCGAGGATTAACGGACAGCTTAACGCTTAACTAACTTTAGCTTATAAGCTACAAATCATTTCGACTGGCCGGCTGTGAAGTAAATATACAATTCGAATTTCTCGCTGCATTCCAATGCATTGCATTTAGGGTAAGGACCGTAAGGACAAGTAAAGACAGGGAAGCAGAAACTTTTCATCACTTTCTATATAATTAAGGTAAAAAAGCGACAGAACAGCCTAGCCACAGATAAGTTTTATCTCATTATTTGATATGCCCATTTAACTCAAGTGTCTTTTACTATATTATTGAATGAATATTGAATTCCAAGGACTCTGATATGCAATTTTCATGTTCATATTTTCTTCTTGTTCAACTTCATGCATTTCCCATGTACATTCGACAGTATACATGCTTTTATATAGGATAAAGAATTGATGAGATACGTCCAGCAAGATCCAGAGGAAGAGTAGAGCTCAAGCGCTTTCGTTTCTTATATTCATAAAGGGAACCAACGTTTCAACACTCTGAAAAATGTACTGTTTAATAATGTTCTGTTCACCCTCTGGAGAATTTTGTTTCTAGCTGAAAGTCCAGATAGGGTCCTACATTTGGAACCACCAATCCAGCTTTTCCAGCTTACATCACGCAAGCAAAAGCAAACTTCAACTTTTACATTGTATGAAATGGTTTGAAATGAAAGCGTAGTAGGGGCTTTTTGTGCATGTGCAGTTGGATCTGTATATCTTTCCTCATTCATTGCATTGCTCCCGAAAGGTACCCGTATAATACAAACACAGCTGAAAATGAAATAGTCAGTCGTGGCGCATCCGACTCCGACCCTCTTTTTTAGGTAACGATTGAGGATTGACAATTGACACAGTCCAAAAGTCTTTCTCCTTTCAATCTCAATGTAGCTGTAAGACGAAAAAACGTCTCAAAGTGTGTTTTAGAGTGCATCATACAAAAAAGCGCTCTTTACAGCGTACAACGCAACAGTAATCTTAAAGAGCAATGTGAACTTGAGCATAACAGTCAAAAAATCATTTGCATAATGCAACTGAACGAGTCAAAGAGGAAAGTGGTACAATCAAAGCTGTAACGATTCCGGTGGTGAAAACTGTGTGGATGAGTCTTACGACGTAATAATCTCGAGTCTTATCTCATTATCTGTGACTCATTCCTTAGTTCATCTTGCTACCTAAAACACAAGAAAGTACACGTTACATTGGTGATTCCACGTTTGGAATGAAATCATGAGCTCTACAAATTAAGCACTAATTGGAAATCTGTAAGGCTTTAAGGTACAACCGAGTAAGGAAGAAAAAGGGCTGAGTCTGTTGACAGGTAAGAGATTACCGTATTTGAACAAAGTCAAAGCAACTTGGACTCAACCGACTCAACGTCAACACAACAACAACGTGTGGAGGTTGAAGCGTTTTCTTCATATCCTGTCATTCAGACTTGAGCTGCTCAAGATTCCAAAATTATCTTTTCGGAAAGAAACGAACGTTGAACCATTCGCATGTTAGTCATCATCATCATAATGTCATTACGTGTCATTACTCATTTCAATGTATATGTGGTCACACTAAATCCTTCTGACGGTTGTAGCTCTTCACGTCATTTTCATGGTGTGACCCTTTGAGTCAGGGTTGAAAAGTCAGTATCAGGAACAAAAGTGTGATTTTTCGAGTCAAACAATCACAATCGATTCCCAATGGACTTTGTCGACTAACCAAAGATAACTTAATTTATAAATAACAAAGTTCTACTTGCTACAAAGAATTCGTTCAAACCTTGAAAACGTAAGCAATAAAAGAAGCTGGGCGTTGTCGTACCATATTATACGATTTACCATACCATACGTGACAACTACAAAAATCAACCATAAGTATAGTACATTTACGAAATTAAACAGTTCAAAATAAAGCAAAGAATCAATAACAAACCAGCGCTCAAAGCAATTTCTCGACATATCATTAATAAGTGGGTGACTAGAAAACAATAATTAATGTGTTTTGCCAAAAAATATTAATATTGTATATTTCGAATTGCAACTTTATGATTGCGAGCGACTCACTATCCGAACTTATAATTTATAAACAAGATTTGTAATTTGCACTCAATTGCGTTTTTATTGAACGTTACTTAAGTGCTCACTCAATTAACGTATGTGCGTAGTGTGTTCAATTAGTTGAATATAGCGTTTATTCAATTGCTGATTGACAGTCAATGTGACAAAAGACTACATGCGACCATGCAAAACCACATGTGAAGAGTGGCGACATCAACATCAACCGAGGATTGCTGGCCCAGGAGTTTCCGACATTAACAAGGTTAAACAATCAAAAATATACACTTTTCATACTGTATTACATTTAATTTAGCGATCTAGTAATTATCGAATTCGTAAATATTGATAATGCATACTAATTACTAATACACAGTAAAAGGATTAATGCTATATTAATATAAGCAAAGCATGGGTAACGTGAGATTAGAATTTGTACTTTGTATAGTTTCAAAGAGATATAGGATAAAAAATCGAAATAGTTTAACTATAACTTTACTTACTTAGCTGCACGAATCCAAAAATTATAGTTTCATCTTTCATAACAACGAAAAAACATGGTCAACACTTTTGCAAATCTAAAATTGCAAATTAATTGTCGTTGCACGTTTTAGAGCCATAATTTGCAAGTCATGACCGCACGGAAAGGGATGGTCCAAAAAATCAGAATGGACACTGTAAGCCGAAAATGGAAGATTTGTTTGTTTTGTTTTGTCTTTGTGTCCCATAGGAAGACGTAGTGCAAATAAAGGTTAGTAATGAGAAGGTGTAAATCAATGTCATGTACAAATGTGGGTGTTTCTGACAAAAATTGCATTTTGTGCTCTTGTCATGCACAGGGTGGTCTCCTCTCTAATCTTGTGAATCTTGTCGCATCTGTTTTTTTACCTTTGTACTTCACAAGCGCAAGCTTAAGTCGTTAAAGTAAAGAAGCACTTCTTCTACAACAAGTCACATTATTTGAGATTTTTTAAAGCGCATTATGAAAATTTAACCCTTTCAAAATCTGACACATGGGAATGCTATACGTACATTCGTAATAAATTACTAGTGCATTTTTGCATTGTACCTGTACGTCTGGACGTTTGCAAAACCGATATGAACAAAAACTCAACCAAGTTTAGTATGTGTGTTTATATTATTTATTTGTTTGTAATCCAACCGTGCCGAAATTGCAAAGATAAACAATTCCTTGTACGGAAAAGTCATATTGTGTACCTGTACCCTCAATAAAGTGCAATTTAACCTGGTTTACCAAACAGACTTAATGGAAGTCCCAAGTGTGACAAGAAGTGGTTTTTTATAATCTCTCTTTTGTCTGCTCAGAGCAGCTCAGTTCAGTTTTTTTGCAATTTGCATATGAGTCGAACTAAAATCAACTCGCTTGAGAGCACACCAATCCCACGGCCGGAAAGGAATTTTTTACAATACTGATGAAGCCGATCGTTTCATTCCTCCCACGTATTGACATTGATGTGCCCATCTTCGGTGACAAGAGGTGATTTATTTTGTTACATCCATGCCTCACATTGGTCAGTTGGGTTACACAATGTGTTTTTTAATGTCCTGTCCCCATTGAGGACAAAACAAAACACGTAACCCACCGCAATAACCACTCAAAGTGACTGGTGAGCAGCAAAAACAATATGGAGATTCTCAAGATTAGTATAAAGTGGGTCCATGGGATATGCAAATATAGAAGCAATTTACTAATTTGGGACGAATTTAGTGTCGGCTTTTGGTCACAAATTAAGGCAAACCAATTGGGATTGGGATGCGCTTCGAGCAATTTGCAAATTCTGTCTCGTGGATGGATGAAAACGCGGACGCTATGGGTTTTTAGTTGTTACCAACTGGTTTCACTCGTTTGGATACCTTAAAAAATTGTTGTTGCTGTGGTCCACTAGGACCAAAGTTGATATTCATGAGTGTCTTACGATAACGTCTGTTGCCTGTTGACACGTCTTCATATAGCATGCAAAAATGCATATGCAAATGCTTTGCAGGCTACATCATTTTCGTGGACTTGAATCTTGTGTCCCATGCAATGTTTGTTCACAAGTCACATCTCATCATCACACAATACAAAATATTGCACTTTATTCATCGCATCAGACTAAGCTTCATAATATGATCTGGGCTGGGGTTGATGCGAACCTCAGTTGGCGACTGACCACCATCGCATGACGATAATTACGGAATTGTTCTCATAAAGTAGCTGAGCGTAGAAGTTTTTAGGATCCCGAATGACGAGTGGCCTTCACCTTAAACTCCCTTCATTGTCATTGTATTATATTGCATTGGTACTGGTACTATGTAACTGCAAACATCGCATGCAATGGGCGTGAGTACGCTTGAAGCTGAGTTTCTTCTACGTTGAATTTTGTATGTCAAGTTTTCAATTTCATTGGAGGAAAAATCACAATGTTAGAAAATAGGAATACTTATTTAGTACTTATTAAGCAAATCGAGGAAATAATTCCAGAATTTTGCTGAACGAAGTTGTGCTCATCATTTTTTTGTGTTCTCTAATACAGTGATCGTGAAGTTTAAACTGTCTGAGCTCTTCAAATAGACGGAAAAAACAGCGGTATTTCCAGGGGACGGGACTGTACTCTCTCTGAAGTAACAATAACAATGGACTTCCTGGTGCGACGACGTTCCCTTACATTTAAGGACCTCAATCTCAACTCAATATCTTCTGGGCGTGAAAGCCCGATCATTTCAAGAAGACGATGTGCCAGTCCTTTATTGTCGCCTATGAATGGATCTACAACGCTTCAATTATTGGAACGAAATCGACAAACGTCAAGTTTCCCACAGACAGAAGATGAGCAATTGTACCTGTTTCATGAAAGAATTATTTGGAATCAAGAACGTTCGTTGTTGCCGCTCGCTCATGATTTGGCAGATTGGCTTAGTGGCATTTTAGGCAAGAAAAACAAAGTATTAGCATGTTAATATGAGTGAATATTGAACATGTTACCAAGTTCAATAAAGTACCAAAAGCAATATTAACTCTTTATATCTTATAATATAATGCATTGTTTCATGTGTTTCGCACACAGGACTGTCACTTACACCTGAGAATCTGCTAGAAAACTTAGAAACTGGAGTGGTGTTGTGTCAACTTGCCAAGTTGATTGAGGACAAAGCTCGTGATATGGACGCCAAGGTAAGGGGTATTGAAGTATTGATTGATAGAGTGTTACAAATAAGAGAAACAACAGACTCAAATAACTTAGTTTAGATCAATAATTGTGTCGTGTTCTGCACAAATCTTTCGTAGGTCAAACCAAGGATTTTGTTAAGAGTTAAACCAAATGCACGCAGAGGTTCCTTCTTCGCTCGGGACAACGTGGCCATTTTCATTCAATTTTGCAAAGATATGGGAGTACATCCGAATTTACTCTTTGAAACAAATGATGTCGGTATGTAAAATTATCACGAAGTGAATCAACCTTAGTACATCATTCATGAGGATAGGATACATTATGCAATAAATAATTATTGATTTATTTCTCTCTGTTTCCTGAAGTCAATCATGGTGAAGTAAGGAACGTCTTGATCTGTCTTATGGAAGTGGGTCGATTGGCCGTGAAGTATGAAATCGATCCACCGGCCCTTGTAGCTTTGGAACATCAGCTAGAAAAAGAGGCCAAAGAAGACCCGGACCTGCGTCTACAGCAAAATAGTAGTCAAAGTACAACTGGAGATCCCAGCAGCAATGATGAAAGCAACACTGATGATGAGAACAAAGAGAACCCAAGGCCACGAGATCTTTGTGATGTAACTCAGAAGCTGTCGGACAGCGTTGACTCAGGGCTACCCGTGGAAGAAGAAAAGTTGGAGCCTTTGGTAACCTCAACTGAATTGGATTTGAAGGTACAAAGTACAAACGCCGATTGCATCATCAACAATAATTTATTTATTCATTGCTAAGTCATCGCTCCTTCAATTTATAAATTGAATGGATGTCATTTACATATTTTTACTTCACTACTTCAGGTTACTGAAGTTGCACGTATCTCAAAGAAAAGCTGTTGCTGTGTCGAAGAGACGAGAAAGAGCTTCAAATTAAGAAAGTTATCCGAGGGAAAGTATCTCATCAACGGTCGAACAGTATTTGTACGGGTAAGAAACGGAATGCAATTAAATCGTATAGGAATAGCTATCCTTTATTATTTATTGTTAATGTACTTTATTATTTATTATTATTAATAAGCTCATTAGATCCGCATAGCATAATCCAGAATATTATAATAACTCTGAGAGTTAAACTATTGCTCTGTTCTGTTCTTCTGTTACTGATTACTGATTACGTGATTACCATTACTGATTTGATTGGTAACTGGAAGTTGACACTTTGATATGATATATTTAATAATAATTGCAGCTACTCAAAGGCGTTCATGTCATGGTTCGAATTGGCGGAGGATGGGAAACACTGGAAGAATTCTTGGTTCGCAATGACCCATGTCGTGTCAAACGTCGATCATCCTTTGGCAGCTTGTACCCAAGTATACCAATGAATAATCGACCCGCATCGTCACCTGCGAGTGGATTTTCTGTTCGATCTGTCAGCTCTGACTGTTGCAATGTGTCACAACGATCTCGACATTCCAGCCGAAATTCTCTTTACAACTGATTGTACATGTCGTTTCCTTTCCGTTTATAGTATTCCATAGAAAAGCGTTTTCTGAGTAATCTTACATTTTGAAAGATATAGGTTTTTGTTTCACAACTTGAAACATTGAAAGTTGAAACTTTTGAAACGCTACAGCCATAGGCCATAGGCCATAGCTTAATAAATGCCAATACAATTCCATAATTCCATTTCCAATTAGGAAAGCTGGAATAACCGAATAACTTTTAGCTTAACATTATTGAAAGCTATAAGTGAAAGTTAGCAAGCATTTTTGTTTACTTCATTGCATTTTTGTTGTAATTTCAAAAGTTGCTACATTATAATACAAAATATGAACTTGTAAAATGCCTTTTTAGAAGCTTTATGAAAATGAGTAGTATGGCGAATCGTGATTGTTTACCTTGAAAGAAACTTTGATGAATGACTTTACTGTGCACTTCCATATGCCAAAATAACACAAAAGCTTTCATAGCGTCCGACTTGATTCCTGATTAATGTTGAATAGTTAAACTTAAGAAAACTGTTAACCATAATTTCATAAGATATAGAAAGCCAGAGGCACGCATATTCTTTGTTGCAAGCCGTGCATTTATCTTCATCTAGACTTTTACTATCCTTTTTTGTTTGTTTTTCTTTCGAATTTAAGTTAAAAAATTGGAAGCAAGGTAACTTCGACCAATCAGACGGTCAAAGTACCTTGATTGGAAGCTTTTTGAAGTACTGTATTTTTCTTTGTTATTTACGAGAATTTATAGTTAGATATGAACTGTGACTGTTTATGTTCCTCTGAAAGTTGTGAATCTGAATCTACCGAATTCATGTTTTACTTAAACTTAAACCAGAATGTTCAATTTGAACGAGATTAAAAATTAATCTTTGTGAATGAAGTGGTTGCAAAATGAAAATTAACGATAGGTCGTGAAATAAACGTATAAATTGATTGTATGAAATAAACCAAGTTGAAATGCTACCAGTTGAATAGAAAACGATGAATTGAGAAATATTGAGTTGACTGTGAGTGACCTTCAGACAAAGATGCAAATAAACAGTTACATTACGTAATATGAAAAGATGAAAACTAACTGGTAATTGTGGTAATTGAAGTTTATTAAATGTAATAATAAGAATACGAAAGAATGAATAAGGTGTATTATTATAACTTGCTCTTCCATTAGCGCATTTGTTCTCAAATTCATAAACGGGGGATAATGAGAGCATTGAAAAACGGACGGATCAACCGTTGACATTAGGGATAAAGCATCGGATGACAATTTTACAATATTGGTTATAGTGGGGTACTCCACTATTACATGGATCACAATTAGTAAAAATAGTCTTCTGCGTGAAGTAAAGTAAAGATGCGCAAACGCATCATGATCATGGTTGCAAAAGCAATACAATTCTAGAAAGATAATCATGATGATCTCAATCGCTCAAGCTGTGCTTCCAAATCATCATCAGTCGGAATTGCAGGTAATTTTTCGGCTCCAATCTTTCCACTCGTGTGAGGTGCTTCCGATAACTGCAAAAACAAAGTTTCAAACTTTGAAACATGAGGGTTGGAACGGTACTTTAAAAAAAAATCATAACAAACGCAATTCACACTAACCTTTCCAGAAATTTCAATACCAATTTCATCAAGGACTTGGTTAACAATTGCATCAGATTCTTCTTCGTCACCGGATTCATTCAAAATATCATCCAGAGTATCGTTTACTATAAACAAAAAAGTATATTTAATTAGTAACATAACAATCACATCACAATGCAACGGAATACTTGAATACTACAAGTTTCTTACTCATTTCATCAGTCATTCCCATTTTCATGGACTCCTTTGAAAAGTCTTGAAGGGTTTTGTTCAATTGCGCTGGATTGATGACCTTGTTCATTTGACCCATAGTTTTAGTAGTGCTTCCAAGAACCTCGCTCATTTTTGCATTTGCTTGCATCAATTTAGCTGATGTCCCTACTGTTTGAACCTATCAACAGAAGTTATCAAAAATTCGATTACAAGTTACAATTACAACGTTTTTGGGTTGGCTCGTTGACTGACACTGAAGACTGAATACATAATCAAAACGTGTAAGACGTGTATTATTACAGTTACTGAACAGTTACGAAAACATGACTTGACTGGAATCATACCTTGCTTTTAGCTGCATAAGTCCTAGTTTTCGCTTTTCTCATCTGGACCAATTGCAAAGCTAGTACTTTACAAGCTTCCTTATTTCCAGCTTTCGCAGCTTTCTTAATTTCCAATTCCTAAAATTAATAATCATAAAATACCATTTTCCATTTTATTACTATTACAGTTTACAGTACAATAGAGTACAATATGTAGAATGGAAAATGAAAATATTATTTTATTATACCAGAGTTTTCTCGTCCCTCTCCAATTTGTTCTTTTCACGATCCAAATCTCTGCCAACTTTTCGTAGCGACTTTTCATTTTCTTTCATCAGTTCTAAAAACACAGAAACAACCAAATTGGAACGTTTACATCCTACGTTCACACGTTATGCCTTGAAATGCAAGCAGAAACCCTCGTGCAATTTTTAAAATATTTCTTACCTTTATCCGATTTTTTACCAAACCCTAAAAACCCTGCCATCGTTTTAATTGTTGAAAGTAAATGTTTAATGCAAAAATCGCTGTACACTTGTTTAATACGCCTACAAAATGTACAAAAATAGCGTTGTACTTGTACACTTCTAAAATCCCGTTTCGCTTGGAATGTAATGTAAATGTAATTCAATAAAAATCCTTTAAAACACTATTTCTTCACTTTAGTTTATACACTTTTTCATTTAATCACACAAATAATTTTGAAAAACGATTCAAATCGAGAGTTTGAGAGTTAAATCTATAATATTCACAGGTGATTCATTCAGTTCGTCAGCACAAACCACTATTGAGTTGACTTTATGAATCTTCCTTTCGTATAATATTCGTCTGTTTGTATTTTGCTCACATGTGTATGAGTCATCCTTTTTTCCTCAAGGCTTCAGGCTCAGCTCAGCTCAGCGGCTCAGGCTTCAACGGTTAGCACTTAGCAGGTTACAGACTACAGAGGCACGGTTTTTACGTCAGCAAGCAGCAGCAGCGCGTTGCTCATGCTTCATGCAACATCCTTTTTGAGGCTGTTTGGTTGCTTTTACTTTGAATTTTTAATAAAGAGAATAATTTTTCAAAATCAAAATCATTAAAGAATTAAAAATTAAAGATATTGAAAGATATAAAATGTATGAAAGTTTGAATTTGAATACTCTATTATTTTATTGATTCAACTAAAACTAAATATGCAGATGCTAAACATGGATTATTGTATGTGACTTGAAAATCTTGGAGTTTTTAATTAGTTTTTAGCGGAAGTATAAATGAAAAGCAACTGGAACTGGACTTATTGGACACCCACCAGTCACATTTTGGTCTTTGAGGACACAAATAACAAAATTGCTCATTCCTTTACTTCCATTATTGTTTTTCAACCAACTGCTTTGGACTATAGAAGCAGTAAAAGTAAACTGATTGACATTTTTACAGTTGAGGTCTAATCAAGAACAAGCGTGTTGGAAGGTTGGAACAAGAACGCGTAGCCATATTAAATCTAATCCAGATGAGTTTTTGGCGTTGGTATCTTTTAGCTTTGGTTTGTTGGAGTGAAAGATCCTTTTCTTCCATTCTTCCAGGCAGGGCCCTTTGCCTTGTGAAGCCAGGACTTTCGGGATGGTAAGAATTAAAAGTACAGACTCGTGGAGACTGGAAATGGAAGACGGAAACTTGATGAAATTCTAGATGGTTCAACTTCCAGTAACTTTTGCCTCATGTCATGTACGTCTTCTCATGTGTTTATATTTTGGCTTAAAGCTTGAAGGAGTCGGGAAGGAGAAAGAAACTGTTTGGTTGAAGACAAAGAAGAGAGACGGGATGAACATTGTGTTTGGAGCATAACTTGGGAAAGGTAATCCTCTTTCTTTGAGAGGTTTGCACTCTTCTGTCAGCTTACAATGTTCGGGTTGTGAAGGATGATCCCCGGTTTGAATTGGTACTGGTGGTCAGTTCCGCCCATTTCCTAATAGAGGAAATAGACACGGGCGCCGTGGAGCTTAATGAGAAACGGGAGAATCTACACTTACACTTTCAAGATTCAAATTCAAAAATATCACAATTTCTTTTCCATACATGAATGATGAACTATGTACTCCTTCCTGTGAGTCCATTTCTGTGCACGCTTCCATTCGCATGTAAAAGTGTAATTAGTGTGTAAACTATCCTGTTCATGTACTCCGATTTTAATGTAAAATGGTTTCCTTTTACATTTAATTTAAGATAGTTAATAATGATTTGCTACTTGAACATTATGCTGGTTATTGGTATGGTTCACACAGACAGGACAATAGTAAATATACGATAAGTCAAGTGTTATTATTACAGAAGTTCTAAAACTCTCTGCGCTTCTCAATGTTCCCCGTTCCATGAACATCTTCTTGACTCATCTGTTCGGTTTGCTACGTCTTTTGATGGAGGTCAAGAGCATCAGTCATGTGTCAAATAGAGAAATGTTGAAGCCCTATAATCAGCAACCCTCAAAAACCGTAAAATCGTAAATATTTGTAAGGAGTAAGGTTGTTCATATAACTTTGTCCTACGGCTAAGAAAGAAGGATGAGACAAGAAGAAAAAAAGAAATGAAGTGTCCAACCCCCAATTCCAAATCCTCAAAATTCTCACACTAACATAAGCTCATATAATACCTAACCCTAACGCTAGGCTGTCTTCAACTCAAGCGTAAGTGCAAACACGCAACTAACTGTAATGCAATAATGCAACTGCAATAGGCAACAATAATAACAAAAACACCAACAAGCCAACAATGCTCATATTAGCTCATTCAAACTTTCAAGTTTCAAACATCAACATCAATAAGGTTAAGGTAAAAGCGAAAGCGTCATAGTCATAAGTCATAGGATAAATTAAGTATTTCGATAAATGCATACTGTCCAGTCCGGTGGCAACAACTTCAAATTAAAAATTTTGATTTAATAACAGATTACACTTAAAATCCCAAATGGAATGACAATTTATTGCATAATATTACTGGGTAAATCTTGTTCGTTATGCTATTTCTCATTTCATAATTTTCTTGGTTCGACCGTACAGGTACAAGGTACAATGTCGACAATGTGAAGTTCCGTACAAAACAATATACGAATGCATTAGTACACAAAGACATTATTTTCTGATTTAAATGACTATTGTACATAGTATTTAGCTTTTGCACTCAACAATGGTGTCAAAATATAATTTTAGGACACGTGCACGAAGAAATTACTTTGGTGTAATAATTTTATTGTGTGTCGCATTGTGATTATAATCGTCTTCAAAAACTGCGTCTCGCTTTTGCTTTGTGATTTTCCGTAAATGGCTTACTTAGCTTTAATTGAATTCTGCATCTTTGCAATAATTGGTAAAGCAAGCAAGCATTCAGTTTTACTTTTTCAAGCACATTTCCAAACAGTGCTCCCACTCCAGTGTAAAAAAAATACTTCTATATTTAACAGGAACAATCATGGGCTTTTTGGCTGTCGAAGCAGACGCAAAGGAGTCCATGGAATCTAACATTTTCCCGGAAATACCCGGCTTGAGCTTTGGAGAAGTGCTGGCTGAGACTGCGCAAGCATTGCGTCGAAAGCGAGAATATTGAGAACTGTTACATATGCTAATATTAATTCTTAATTTTATAAGATCAACGGCTCGTCTCCACCGATATTAAATTATTAAATATCTCCATTAAATCGAATAAAATTTTTAATTTACGGAAGTTGATTATATGAGAGAATGAAAGGAGACACTGACTATTTAACGCATACAATCCAGCCAGGCTTTACCTTTACGAAGAAGATCATTCCTAAAATTCGCTATGCAGATTACAGATCCTCTTCACTTCACAACTGCTTATCTTGCATTTTGTCCTTCGAAACTCCTCTTTGGCATCTTATCAGCATTCATGAAAGACCAATAGGATTAAATCAATCTGAACTTTGTGCGCAACAAGTCAGCATTGTCTACGCTTATTCAGGGCGAAAGGCGCTTCCAAAGCAAAATCCATTAGGGCATGATCCAAACACAGTTCAGAGTTCAGATCATTTTGTCCGCAAAAAAGTTTCCAGATTCAGCAAACCTTTGACATCCATTCCATTTTTGTGTGACAAGGTTTATCTGGTTTTTGCTGTATAGAATTATCCATACTTTATTCATTCGTATTATCGTACAACACAATTTGTTATGACAAGTAAAAATGGTATAATCGTATAACAAGCATTGATACAGTTATATATTTCGCAATACGCATCAGTGCAAGTGATGCGGACTCGGTAATTGAAATGCACATTTTAATTCGGTGTTGCTCAATGGCTTTATTCCTTTAGTGGTGACGTGGAAAACGAGCCTCGATTTGATTTGACTACTTGAAAAAGTTTCAGTGTCAATTACAAAAAGCTGCAACAACTGATTGTAATTTTTCATTCTTGTAAAAGTTTAGTTGCTTTCTTTTCTGTTTAAACTTCTTATTTCTCTGGCTTTTAAACCGATATGAAGCATCTTATTTTAGTTTGGTGTATTGTATTCATACTAGGTAAAAAAGACTTTCAAAACTTTCAATTTCTAATACTTTCGTACATTTGTACATTATGTACATTTTCATTTCATTGATTGTTATGTTATTTTGCTGTATAGTTTTAGAAGTAGCTGCTTCTCCCTTTGC
>JABASF010000744.1:0-32753 GCA_019776145.1 Harlomillsia oculata
TCCATTGATTAACCATGAAAGAATGTTTACTGGGTAGTCTTCCTAAAGAAACTAAGAAATACGAAAGATATACTGTAAAATATCGGTAAGGTTGACAAAATACGTAAGGTAAGCGTTTACTTTGAGAAATAAGAGAAATAAGAAACAGCAACTGGAATAGTCTATTAAATCCTGTAATTGGAGAAAGCAAGTGGCATTAAGGTAGAGTTAGAATTTCTTTCCTGCTCCTGTGAGCTGTGAGTCCTGGGACACGGAAAGTAGTGGTAGTAGACAAAGTTATAAAGTTAGTCTCAAGATTTTGATTTAAAGTGGAATTCAACTAAAAAAGACCGAAAGCAAAGATTAGATTTTCAAATCAGAATGAGAGAAAATGACGATGAAATGAAAATGAGAAGTTAAAATGACATGAAATATGAACGAACAGGAATGCAAGGAAGATGTTTATTTCTCAACAAGTTGGCTTTGCTTTTGTACATAGTCGAATAAAAGAGAAAGTGGTTATTTGGAAATATTGACTTAATTAAAAATTCAGATTGAAGGGAAGGATTTTTAGAGTGGCTTGACTTTGGTCGTCAACGCATTCATGCTTTTGATCAACTTGGCTTCATTTTTGGAAACGAATTTTCCAAAACTCTCGTAAACGTCTTTTCCAGCAATGACAGGGGCAAGACCGGACAAGACGAAGTGTTTTGCAGCCAGTGCACTAAACAGATTAGCATTCACTTGACTCAGTGCAGCTTTGGACTTGGTTTTTAAGTGGATCAAATGATAGTCTTGCGTCAGTTTTGTCACGGCAGTCTCCAATGTTTGAGCTACGTTACGACTCAGCATCACAAAGTGACTTGGAGCAGAGTCTCTAGCTTTCTCCAGCATTCGCAATGAACTGAGAACGAGCGTATGAACACTACGAGACATCACGTCACTAATGCGTTTCACATCCTCTTTAGAACGCTCTTGCTCTGCCACAAAAGTCTCGGTGAAAGCTACCAGTTCCATCGCTCGGGAAAGAAGTGTTGCTTCAGTATTCGTAAGGACGGGTTTAGCCCTGCAAAATTTATAAACAATATCATAAACCCCGGACTGCAAAGCATTCTCATTTCCTTATGATTTACTGTTAACTGTTTAAAAGTAAATATAGTTTTCTTACAATACTGACAAATCCGGAAGCAACGCAAAAGTTTTGTCTTCAGTAAATGTCAGATACTTTTCACGGAACAGTTCAATTGCAGACTCCACTTTCTTTTCATCACACGCTGTTCGCAAAGCACTCAAATACAAGTTCACTGCATCCGCTGTGTGTTTTTGGTCCTTCAGGTCACTTGATGTTATATCTTTCGATCGCTTTTTGCAGTTTCCGAATCCAATGAATGCGGATTTCTTATCAGAGTCGTCCAAACGCGTCATCCATCCGAGTGAACTGAACAGATCACTTGTCACTTGCATTTCAGTTTCATCCACTAAAACCGAATTTTAATCAAGACTTGTGAAACAATTTTATAAAATGTAATTTAAATATTTGAACTCACCTTTAATATCCGCACTTCGTTTCCTACGTCCCAAAAGTCCCAGACCTAACAATCCTGTGCCCGGAGGTCCTAGCAGTGCCAATTGCGCCTTAACTGCTGGCGCCGCCGTTGTTGTTGTAGTTGTTTCCTCAGACTCAGAGGAACTCTTATCCTTGTTCTCAGATGAACTCTTAGGCTTCTTCTCAGAGGAACTCTTAGCCTTCTTGGGGCTTCGTTTTCTTCGTCCCAGCAATCCCAGGCCCAACAATCCGGTACCCGGAGGTCCTAGGAGTCCCAATTGCGCCTTAACGACTGGTGCCGCCGTTGTCGTTGTTGTAATTTCCTCAGACTCAGAGGAACTCTTATCCTTCGTCTCAGATGAACTCTTAGCCTTCTTCTCAGAGGAACTCTTAGCCTTCTTCTCAGCGGAACTCTTCGCCTTCTTGGGGCTTCGTTTTCTTCGCCCCAGTGGTCCCGGCAAAGCCGGCAATCCCAAACCCAACAATCCGGTGCCCGGAACCGGAAGGCCCAAAAGTCCTGCTGGTGCTGCGTTGACAGCAGGCGCAGCCGTACTTGTGGTCACTTCACTTGAACCCGACGAGCTCCCGGTCTTCGTCTTTTCTTTCTCTGAACTTCCGGAGGTCTTTGCCTTCTCTGAACTTCCAGACGTTCCAGACTCAAATTTCCTACCCTTCTTATTACGTTTATTTTTATCTTCTTTCTTTCTTTCTTTATCTCTGTCTCTATCTTTGTCTCTATCTTTGTCTCTTCCTTTGTCTCTTCCTTTGTCTTTGTTTTTATTTTTCCTACTCTCTCTACTTGTATCCCTGTCCTTCTTTCTGCTATCTTCTTCAGAAGATTGCAAGCGCTCCTTTTTGTCCTTCCTAGGACTTCGAACTGGCCGGCTCAATATTCTCTCTCGGAAGGAATCAAATTCAGCATCCCGTTTGAATCGAAAGAAACCTGGAAATTTTATAGAGATCCCACTAGGTTTTGCAGTAGTTGTTTTCACGTGTTTTGACTCTTCACTTTCAGATTTGTCCTTATGCTTATTCTTTTTCTTTTTTGATTTTTCCGCTGATTCAGAGCTTGCAGGTTTACTTGTGGTTTTGTCATTCACGGTTATACCAAAAGTGGGCAACGGGGGTAGTGCCGGAGGGAAGGGAATAGCAGGCAACGCGGGAATCGGCGGCACCGGAGGAAGACCAATAGAAACAGATGACGGAGTTACTTCTGCGCTGTGAGACTCTTTGTTATCTTTTTTATTCTTCTTATGATCCTTTTTCTCTTTTTTCTCTTCAGAGCTCTTAGCCTTTTTATGGTGTTTCTCTTTTTTCTCTTCAGAGCTCTTAGGCTTCTTGTGGTGCTTCTCTTTTTTCTCTTCAGATTTTTTATGATGCTTTTCTTCTGATTTGTCCTTTTTATGCTTTTTGTCTTTCTTTTCTTCCGAGCTTTCCTTTTTTACTTTCTTCTTGTCTTTCTTTTCATCGGATGCACTCACATCTTTTTCTTTATGTTTGTGCGTATGTTCCGCATCTATACTAAGAGAAGGAAGCACAAGGGGTGGTAATGTTGGCGGCGGTCCTAAGTTCAATCCTAACCCTCCTAATGGACCCATAATTGAAAGTCCTGGTTTAACAGTTGTGTGCTCTTCTGAACTAGATTTCTTCTGTTTATGTGCTCGTCTTAATCGAACATTTAGTCCAAGTCCAGCTAATAAGCCCCCATGATAATGTTTCGGATGTTCATATTCATAACGTGTAGATACCTTCGTTATCTTTTCAGTTACATATTCAGCACTTTCACTGTTCTTCCGGTTCTCTTCTGAACTGCTCTTTTTACGGGGTGATCGTTTCAATCGAATGGATAATAGTGGTCGTACACCACCGTGTCTATGTGGCTTTTCATATTCATAACGTGTAGTTACCTTTGTGGATATTTCAGTCACATATTCCTGACTTGCTTCGTTCTTTTCCTTTTCTTCTTTTTCCGCTGCATCTTCTTCGTCAGTTTTCTTTTTCATTGTTTGATATCTATTTTTCAGCATCTTTAGTTTTTGTTTTTTCGTGTCCATTTCTTCTTCTGCGCTTCGTTTTGATTTCTTAGATTTTTTCTTAGCTTTAGGCTTTTGTGTTGTTTTTCCTTTAGACTCCTTTAATTGTGCTAATTTTTCTTTCTTCTTTTCCCAAGCTAATTTTTCGTCTTCGTTTTTCTCAGTATCTCGTTTTTTTCTACCTAAAAGGCTTAAAGTCAACCCCTTCGCGCGTGGTTTCGGAGGAGGAGCTTTATTAACTGGAGCCTTATGGCTAGATTTTTTTTCTTCCTTTTCTTTTTTATCGTCTTTATTTTCTTCTTTCTCCTTTTCTTCTTCTGCTTTTGCATCTTCCTCTTCCTGGCGTTTCTTGGCTTTAGCAAATGCTTCTCTTAATTTCTCCATTTGTTTTTTCTTGTCGTCCGTTGAATCTTCTTCTGCTGCCGCATCCCGTTTGTGACGATTCAACCAGTAATTCGCATTCACAGAGTCCTGCGCGGATACGGAATTCACAAGTATTCTCCTATGTGTGGGAGCACCCGTTAGCTGGTGATGTTTCCTTGCCCTTGGTAAAGCACGTGCTTTTAGAGCTGTTCTGTGGTTTAGCTGTCGTCCCTGACCATGTAGTCCCACCTCACTTTTTCTATATTGGCGAAGTTTTTCAAACTGGAAGTTCTTATAAGCCCAATTTGCTTTCTTAATTTCAAATTCCTTCTTGTCTTTTGACACGGCCGGTGAAGTATCATAAATTGTGTTGTCCATAATGTCAAATGTGACAGCTACTTAAAAAAGTACATTATTGAATGCATTCAATTTGAAATCACAATATCGTCATTATTAGCAATTAAAACGTGATAAGCGTACCCTCTCGCCGCTTTCTTCCTAAGTTAAGTTTCAGGGTCAACCCACCACTAGGTCGAACCTTATTTTTTGGCTGGTCACCTTTATCTTTATCTTCGTCGTTGTCCTCCTTCTCAGGGACTGGTTCAGGATTTTCCGCTTCTTTCTTTTCATTTTCCTCTTCTTTCTTTAATGCAGCCTGCAATTTGAGTCGCAATTTGTCCTTGCTTGAGGCGCCATCGTCACTGGAAGCTTCATCTTCATTTTTCTGTTCTTGTTCCGGTTCATGCTCATCACTTTCATGGTGTGCGTGTACTTTATGTCCTGTGGAAACATGGGCATGAGCAGGAGCACTTACTCGGTGTATTCCAAGTAGCCCCCCAAGGTTAAGATTAAGACCTAACAATCTGCCGCTTCCCTGAGGCGGAGGCGTGGCTTCTTCTGCAGGTACATCTCTTCGGTGTAGGGAACGACGCTGCATTACTTGTCCAACTGAAATTTTAATGATAGCAGTTCATATTGTTTAAAAAATAAATTCGCATTTTGAAATTGCGGATGTCTATAATTGAAGACAAAAGAATTCAATGTCACAGTTTCAGGAGGGAGGACGGATAGCGTGGGGAGAGGTGAACCGCCAAGGCGGGAAGCCGCCTTGCTCCAACAAGGGCCGTGCTTCCGCATCACTACTTCCAGCATAGATTCTGTGTGGCCTCACCTCTCCCCATCAATTAGCCCGTCCTTCCGAAAGTGTGACATTGTATTCTAAGGTTTTCAGTCATTTAATTACCAGCACGCTTTTTTCTTCCAACTTCCACTTTCAAGAGATGATGTCGATTACGGTATCTTTGATTCTTAGGTTTACCACTGCCACGAATCTCTGCAGATTCGGGGGCATCTTCAGCTGGTTCTGGTTCTGGTTCCTGTGGTTCGACGCTGTCCTCCTTCGCCTCTGCTCTAAATTCAGCTTCATGACTGTCGCTAACGTAAACCTTTTTGTGCTTTCGGTGGTACCGGGTTCCACCGACGTTCACATTTAGGTTCAATCCTAGCAATCTACCTTGACCATCGCCATTAGCTGGAACTTCTTCTGGAACTGTTCTTCCAAAAATAAACAGTTAGCCTAACTTTCAGTTTGTAGATTAATATTAGTTAGTGCTTTACTTTTAACATTATGGTACGATATTTCTCACCATCTCTACGTTTTCTGCCCATTCCGAAACTGCTGAAAAGCCTTCCAAAGCCTTCAACCGGATTGGCCCCGCCTCCTCCGCCCGCGGCGCCAGCAACACTACCCATCATTGAAAGCGGGTTCATAGAGGCGAATGATTGCATTAAAGCCATGGGATTTGGTGCCGCTGGACTAGCTTGTGCTGGAAAGGTTGTAATAGGTAACTTAAGCTTATGGAAGTTTAAAGGCATGCATGATGTTTGATGTTAGATGTTATAAAGCTTAAACTAATAATTACCTGCTGCCTTTGCCGGTACTGCCGCTGCCACTGCCGCCGGAGCTGCCGCTACCGCTGCCGCCGGAGCTGCCGCTGCCGCTGGAGCTGCAGCTGCAGCAGCTTGCATTTGTTGTTGCAATGCAGTCAATACTTGTAATTTTTGCTTCTTGTGGAGTTCCTGTAATTGTGCCAATTGCGCAGCATTCAATTCCGGGGTTTGTTTGAGTGCGGCTTGTTGCGTTTGTAGCTGTTGGATTTGTTGTTGTTGGAGCGTGTTTAGCTGAAGAAGTATTTCCTGAGGAGTCGGCGGTGTCTGTCGTTTTCTTCGTTCAATAATGACAGGTGAATAAATTAACTCTCTTCTTTGTCGTACGTACCTGGTGGCTAAGAAAAGAGAACGTCTCTTTCGTTTTCCCAAGAGTCCACCAAGCAGTGGTTTCGGCGGTCCTGGTGGTACGGGTGGTCCTCCAGACAACAAAGGCCCGAGTCTATATATATTTAAAAAGCGGTTAGTAAACACAGAGCAGTAGACGGTGTGATTCAGATATTGAGAAGATTGATATTAGTACTTAATTACAATGTGGCTTTGCCTTCCACTGGATCTGAAACTTTGTCTTTAGTGACAGCCGGAAGTGTAAAATTCATAAGTTCTTCAAGCGCATCTACGTCATAAGTCATTGTAAAAGGTACGGGCCCTTGTAACCTAGCAGAAATGTCGGCAGGTCCACTAGCTCCACTTCCTTGTAAGGCTAATGCAATGTTTGCGTTGAGGAGAATCGCAGGATTGACAGAATGTGAAGAGTCTCGCACAACCTTCGTGCTCATAATTCCAGTAAGCAGCTTTGATCCTGTATCATGCCACCGGGCTGTGTCCTTTGAGTCATCTTTCTTATCTTTCCAAAGTCCACGAGCAATTTCAATTGTCTTTCCAAGATGCTGTGCCCCTGCTAAGAAAACCTGTACCGCTTTTCCGACATGAGCACTTGCAGTGCGTGGCTTCAGTTCGAGACGATGAGGTGTGGTTCGGTCAGTGGTCGGTGGATCCTTTCCTAATTGTGACATTGGGAGATTCGGTTCATACGTTTTCACCAGGGTTTTTAGAAGTGGTCGAACCGCATGGAGAATTTTCTGCGCAAGAGCTGATAATTGAATCATTCGTCCAATAAAATCATCGTATGCGCCACTGTGATCCAAGTCTGCAAAAAGGTCATATGTGCTGGTCACTTTGTAACCATCTTCTACTTCAAAGTTGGATTCCTGCAGTGGCAACCGAGAATCGAATTCATTTTCAGCTGAAGAGAATGCCTTCTTCTTCCCTTTCTTGTCGACTTCTTCTTCAACGCTGTAGTCCGCTGGTTCTGCGTCGTCTTCTTTCGTCGCATTGACATCAGATCGACAAGAAATGAAAGATGTACGATCACAGGAAGTCCATCCAAAGATTTTACCTGCATTTCTGTTTCCTCCACGATGGTCCCATTCTTCCCATTCAATGCGCTGTTTTCCATCCTTGGATTCAAACATGTTTTCCTCATCTGCTTTTTCATCCTTGAAAGCGGCTCTGCGAACAAGTTTAGACATTTTTAGAATGAGCGACATTACGAGACACCAACCATCATTAACACATACAATGTACAAATGTCCTCAATCGTCATCTCATACCTGACCATAGCATACAATATGTTGTATTTGTTTGGATCCTTGTCAGACTCCCGAAGTGCAGCATATGTTCGCTTCTCTGCCGTGTGGGGTAAATGATCTTCACTTCCCCGGAGTACAACAGCTTCTTTGTAATCATGGCCCTTAATTAACCGAAAGATTGGATGTCCTCCTCCTTTCTTTACTCCTCGCTGTTTGAAGGATTTTGTTCCTTCTTCTTTATGCACCTTAAGCTGCCCTTCTTGCTTCTTCAGCGTTTCACTTTTAAGGGACTTGAGTGCACTTTGGACTTGTTCTGTGAAACCAGTATCAGGGTCCCCTGCAATAATTCCAGAAACAAGGCAAATGGTCAAGACCACAGTGGAAAGGGCAAAAGTGCCCATATTGAAGTTTACTAATTGATATGCTGACTATTAAATCGATGCCATTCCACTGGCCTCGTACAAATGCATGTTACACTGTTGAAGTTTAATATTTGAGCGACAATGCCCTATTCAGTAGCATGAACAATTAGGTTATTGGCCTCATGATTAATAATGCAAAACATTTCCGGTATTGGAGTGCTAAGAAAACTTACAATTTTACAATGCTACAATGACACTATTGATCTCATTTTTAATGTTTTCCGCATTAGGTCAATTAGGTGCATGAAAGGAGGTGAAAGATACTATTATTTATCGCGGTTGGTACACGAATTTTTAAAGGCTTCAAACTGCATGTTTATTAAAACGCATTAAACTTTTCGCATGTAATGTATAAGATGTAACCCACGCAGTTTATATTGCCGATTTTGACTTTGGTTTTGGTTCGCTTCAAAAGTTAACTCATAAATGTTTTAAATAGATGTGAAGCACGATACGAGCATTATAGAGCAGATTTCACCAGCCTCAGAGATAGTTGACCAAAAAAGCTCCGACAAATAAACATAAAAAGTGAATGATGTATCTATAAGTCTACCTAAACCCATTGTTACAAACTGAATCATCTAAAAACCCACTT
This sequence comes from Harlomillsia oculata, assembly GCA_019776145.1. NCBI lineage: Eukaryota > Metazoa > Arthropoda > Collembola > Entomobryomorpha > Oncopoduridae > Harlomillsia > Harlomillsia oculata. The sequence continues at coordinate 8,478 of JABASF010000744.1, forward strand.
AAAACACTAATATACTTAATGTACATGGCTTCTACACCCAAATTTACATTTTAATATCGCAATCTAGCTGTTTCATTTCAATCTGACAATGTGGCAATCGTAAATTGGTATCGTTTAACTACTACACTTTTACATCTAAAGAACTAATATTTTCGACATTTGGAACTGGAGCAATACTTCTTTTAACTTTATATTAAATATATAGCGTGCGGTAGCATCGTGCAGTGAAAAACATAAGCTAATTATAGTTATCCTAGTTACAGTTAGTACTAAAACTAGGCATAGTATAGCATTACACATACTAAATATTTCGTGTATTAAAAATTAAATATTATTTGCCTTATTGTTTCAAAACTGCGAAAAGAATAGATCCAGTAACTTCATAACTTCGTATTTTATAATGGATTAACGAGCAAAGGTTCCTTCGCTCAGACAGACAAACGGAGCAGTTTATAAGGAACCACAACGCTGTCGTATAGTAGAAAAATTATTATGCTTTTTCAATTAAATAGCACTTTACGTTGTGAAATCAATAAATTATCATACCGTTCTTTTTAATGATTGAAACACAATTGACTCGGTATTTACGTCAATACGTTAAAAAGAATTTGACGTTCTGAAGTTAGTTACAGTCTACACACATTTAGTTCACGATATTTATAATGCAGGTGCAGATTTACGTAATAATTTTTCACACTGCGTTTCACGTACTTTATAATATTATGTTAAAAACATTAAAAAGTAGCAATTGGTATCATATTACGTAATTGTTACAATTAGTCTCACTTGTGGTGAGGAAAGTGCTGCGAAACACGCTCGAATGATCCTTAAGTCTCCGGATTTGAAATAAGATTTAAAAGTTCTTCCGGAAATGGTAACTCTCTCAAAGAACAGAACATTCCGAACGTTTGAGGCATTTAATAAACATTTAACATTGTCGTGAATTTTTAAGATCAGAAATTCCCATAATCGCAGTAGTTTTATTGCAATCACAGTGGCGCAAACGTTTCTAGGTAATTTAATTTAATAAATAATATTATCGTGCCAATATTTACGGAATATTGGATTTCATCTTAATTCAGAATATTGTAGCAGTAATTTGGCAAAAACTGATTCATGGGCAATTAAACTTTTAGTTAGGTAATAATGATCGATCCTCATATGTCATATCGATATCAAGCATTTTCACTCGTAGAATAAGAGATATTTAAATTTATCCTACTATCTTACCATATTCTAATTATTTGACAATGACCATTAAGGAGAACAAAGGGAATTTTTTTTCAAAAACAAATTGGTAGTAAAACACAGGGCTAAACTAAGACCGAAGTCACTGAAGGAAAGGGTTATCAGCTTTCACAGGTGACCACGGATTGTTTTGTGCGGATGATGCTGGTTTAATATTCAAATTGCCCATCAGTTGCTGTTGCTGCTGTTCCCTCATTTCGTTCATGGACGGCTTAGAAGCCGCACTCTGTGCTTGAAAAGGATTTACTGTCGTCGAACCCATTCCTGTTGATAGTAAACTCGAGCCCGAGTTGCCAGAGCTCGACACTCCCATGAATGGATTCTGACATTTTAGAATATTCACTAATTGTAGTTTCCAACTTTTAATTTAATCCATTATTGTCTATTAACATGCATTACCTGCTGAGCGAAGCTGGAAGAACTGTTGGTGCTGGACGGGACCAAATTGTCCAAATTAACCAACGCACTATTCTCGCCTAAAAATTCTGATGGGTTTTTTCTGCCGGTCGGTGAAGCGTTGCTGGAACGATTTAATCCAGCAGACATCGGCTGTAATAAAGATGATTCCATTCTGTCCATACTAAACACAGAGTCTCCAACAGCTCCTAGTGGACGCTTGGAAAGACAATCGAATTCGTCCTCTTCAAGAGGTTTTGCAGCGCTTGCAGCTGAAGGCAACCACGGATCAGGCGGAGCGGAAGAAGCTCCACTTGCTGGGGGTGTAGCCCATGGATCAGCTTTTAAGAAAACACAAAATGTAGTTCAAACTCTTCATACACAAATATTAAACTTTGCAATAGCAAATCAATGTTTGATTTATACCTATAGCAGCGGCTCCACCAACTGCTCCTGCTCCTCCCCACGGATCTTGTGGAGAGGTCACCGTACTGCTAGAACCACTCCAAGGGTCAGCAGCAGTGGCTCCTACAGGCATAGAGTCCCTTATTGGTGCCCACGGGTCGGCCCCAACAGCTGCAGTCATTACAGCACTAGCCGCTCCAGCAATTATTGGATTTCCCATATCAACACCCATTAAGTCCACTAGCGCACTCGCACCATCTTTATCTTTTTTCGGAATCGGGCCACTAATACAATAAAATAAGTAATTGTTTAATTTAGATAATCAATTCACGCACGAAAATATTATTTTAGTAACATCCACTTACCCAAATTCTTGTTCACTCTGAGACAATGCCATTTGTAGCCTAAGATCATCAGACCTTCGTCGTTTCTCTTCTTGGTCTGCCTCCTCTTTGGACATTGCCAAAGCCAACTGGAGCTGTAATTCTTCTTCCCCAACAGTTTGTGGACGTGCCTGTTCCAACTCGGAGTGTGTTCGGTGTCGATGTCCGTGGCCATGAGCAAAATGTCCATTCATATCACCCCCTGCCCCTGAAAACCCATGGGAGCTAAACACAGGACTTGTGGGCGTTGTATCGTTAGAATCTGTAGAACCAAAACCTGACACTGTTTGTGCAAATCTAAAAACATAAACAGAAACATAATCAGTTTGGTTTCGCCCACAAAACTCCCACAATTTAATAATACCCAGAATGAATTTTAAACGTATTAATATTACATTGCTAGAAATTCGATATTTTAAGTTCTCACCTTTCTCTGGCTTTTAGAGCCCGAGCACGCTCATTCCTCAGTCTTTCCTCCGAGGATAACAAAGTCACGAGCTGCTTAGCCTTTTCTCTTACATTCAATCCTTGGTCCTTATTTTCCTCCAAATACTGGAAATCTTTTAGTGTTTGAATTGCAAAAATGTTTTCTTTACACTGTGAAGCCACCTGAGGAAAATTTCAAAACGAGGTTAATCGCTTAAAATCTAAGTTTTTTTATTTCTTTGGCAATGATCTGTTTGCTGTTTCATAATTTATTTTAGGCTTACTCTTTCAGACCCAGTTTTGATTAGATACTCAAGTAGCACAAGACTCTTGTAAACGTGTCTCCAGTTTTTCCCATGGTCATTTAGCCGTTTCCACAACATTTCCATAATCTGACTGAATGCTTCGATGTTGTAAGTCAAGTCGGCTATTTCCGACATGAGTGTACTTGAAGGGCCCCATGGATCGTTGCTAGTTGCTTCACGAACCTTTTTCTACAAATATACATTTTCACATTCAGTAAATACTTCAACAACTATAAAAATGGTGTGATAATGAAAAATAGTAAAAAGTCTCCACCTGAGGTTCTGTGTAGTTGTGAGCAATGTTTTTAATATTCCTGCGAAGACCGGCTACACTTACTTGCATCTTGAATTGAACTACAAAGTATTGATGTTCAGTTCAGAACTCTACAAAATAGTAAAAGACATTCCATTATTCCATAATTTAATTAAAACTCGCACAACCCTAAACTAATAATCAAACAGCTCAGTCAATTATAGCCTGACCACTCAAAACTTAATGAGTACAAAGTGCATTGATCGTCACAAAGAATCAGTCAAGTAATACTCAAGCAGACATTCAACGTTTTTCAACGCAACGTCATATCAATCATTTAGATATACACGTACCTACAGCATACCAGATAACCAGAGGCACGTTAAACACACGCCGTTGTTGCACCACTCAGATTGGCAAGACGAGCAAACCAGCAAAAGTAAGTGTTCAATGCGTAAGAAGACTAACGGGAACGAAGTCTATGTGGAATATAGTAAATGCCAAAAATATACAAACGACGAGTAGTGGGGAAAGAGGATTCCGTTAGCTTGGTGAAGAAATGAACTATAAGTGTTTCAGCCGAGAATTGAGAAACAGGCGAGTGAGAAGTTGAGAAGATAACTGTATGCAGAAGCACCTTTTGCTAACCCAATAGTATCCACATTTCCCATAATAATAATGCAACTGAGAACTGACGCTCACAGATTTTCTTGTTTGTGCGTACGAACGAATCAGACCTAGTCGAATTTATCTGTAGCCATAAGGCTCAAGACTCAAGAGCTCACTGAATAACATCAATGCGATTGCCATTGTTTTGCTCCTGTACACTCGCTTTTAGCACAGATTCAGTTGTCTCATTGCAGCAGAACGAGAAGGTCAATGCATTCTTCTTTGTTGTTAATGATAAAATTCATCAAAGCAAAGGTTTATTAAACTACGACGAACGTTTTTTTTTGGCTTTTATACACAATCATCCATCAATCCTACCTAAGTGCAATGAAATCCATGCATTTTTATAACTACTAAACTTGTTTTTGCTTGTAAACAACCAAAGTAATGAAAGATTGAAACTAAAAGCAAGTTTATTGTTACTCTATAAATGAACTTTTCAAGACGACCTGATGAAGGCAAGTACAAGAAGTATGACAATATTGAACTATGTGGGTCAAACAAGCGCATCACGCAAGACGCGCTAACAAGATGTGGCCATTTTTACAATGAACAAACGAACAGAGTCATTATCTTCGGAGCTCGTATTTTGTATTAGTACCGAGTTGAGTTTCTTTGAAGGTTACACTTACATTTTACAAGTCACCAGTTCGCATGAGTATACAAAAGTAACAATACAAATACCGCATTAAAGCTTGCTTGAACCAATGAAAATGGCACCAAGCAGTATATAACATTATTACATTTAACATTTTAGTTTCATCTCCATGAGTTTATGACATACACTTTTCGAAACAACATTATACCAAAAGCACAAACTAATGCAACAAGATTGAATTGAAAGTACCTTATTCAAAAAAGCTAAACGAAAAGTTGTAAACCTCGAAGATAATTCTTGCAGATGGCTGACATTGCGACTCTAAGGTGAATATGTACGGAGTGTATGTGACACACAGCTGGTGCAAAAACGCATTACCCAACATTCAAGACCTTGAGTATTTATTTTTTGGCATCTTAACTTCTTAACTAAACAATTCCACTTCCACTGCAAACTTCCACTGCAACTTTGTATACAGTTAAGAATGAATGCTGAAGTGTCTTTTGTTTGCGACATTGCGACTTCACTCACTTGACCTCAATGCAATCCAATCACAATTCTTCCTGCCTCTCTCCCTCCGTCAGTCTCCTGCCTTCTTATTCATCTGCTAGAGATTTCATTTCCGCCTTCCTCAACTGTCTGCATTCTTTTCTGTTTTCTGTTGGCTCAGATTCATTCAGCTATCAATTCTGGAACTCTTTATGCAAATATTTATTCGTCGTATCCTTACTTTTGATTTGCTATTCTTGTTCATGCGTTAGGACTGGAACAATGTCGGAAAATTGCATTGTCATAATTCTGCTCCAGCATGATAACAATATAACACCCCAAAAGCATTAACTTCGGGACTCGGTGATGTTAACAAGGACATTATCAAAATTATCATTAATAAACAACTTGCTTATTTGTTGAGTTTAAAAGGACACTTGAAATTGTGTTCTGATTGTGATCAAAAACACCTGATGCTCCAGACGAATGATAACCGTTCGACAAACCCTGACATGAAACGTAGTTGGATTCTTTTATCAACATAGCCCCGACTTCATGGTTCACAAAAAGGTCATATGATTTCAATCACCATCCGAAGGTAAAGTAAAGAATATCATTATTATTATTAATCCTGACATTTTATATGTTCAATAAATGAAAGCATTTTCTGACTCACTCAAGACATTCCTTTTCTTTTTGTTATTGCCGATTCGGTTAAACACAAACCCTAGCGCTAGGATTAGAGTGAATAGCTGACCTAATTAGGAATTTCTTATCTAGCATTGTGAAACGCAAAACAAATCAATCTAATAAAATAGGGAGAGTAACCTATCTGCATTCCAACAAGTCGTACAGTATAATGAATTGAATCGACATCCAACTGCGACGACAATCTCAAGTCTCAACTTTCTCTTTTGCATTTGAGAATTTGAGTCCATGTCCACTGTGTGTACTGTAACTTACTATACGACAGTACGTTGTTCTTGCTACACACAGGGGTTTTTTAAAACTCAGACACATGACATGTGACATCGACTATCGACATCGACACCATCCCATGTAAAATTAAAATTCTACCAGTCATTATTATGAACGAAACCCAGAATAGATGCTGTCATAATTCGCAATCGCAAACCTACAATTTTCCATTACATGAAGACTTATTTATTGGATTTGGAATATGTACAATTCCCGACGTAGAAAGGCAAAATGTTTACAAAAGCAAAATGCACACTCAAGTTTCCGTTTCGTCGTACGGTTTTAAGTTTTAAGGTCTTAGCACGTTCCTTTCATTCTTACATTTGAACTTTCCCATTAACTCTTCGCCAATAAACTGAAACTTTAATTTGGAAAATAGCCATTTAAATGCTAAAATGCCTCCTTTTTTAATGCTTCGTCGCTTCCATTTGTAATGACGTCAAGAACACTAAACTTTCAAGCTCAATACAATGCTGACAATACATACAAAAGGAATGCAAGACATCGCATAAAAATCACCTAAATTATACAATAATGACCATGATTATACAATTGCACGATGAGCTGTATATAATACAGCTCGTCATACTCACGTCATAAGTAAAGAAGTCGATAAAGTCTATGCTTTCAGTAGAAAGCAAATCAAACCAGCAAGTAACAAATTCGATGGGTCTCGATACTCGATAGTCTCGAGTTACTTCGAATTATACTGGAGAAGCAATGTAAAAGCATACTGTCTAGAAGAATCCATATGAATGAATGAACGAACAGCATTTGACATCAAGGTTAACCTCTATCTATTACCTATCTGTATTAAGGTACACCAACTAAACCACACTAGTATTTGAGTTTGGCAGCTATGTCGCTAACTGAAGCTAAAGAAGTCACTCACAAAAGCAACAAACTTACATTACTATAATACTAATAACCAATGTATTCGTCGACTTGATGTAGGAAAAAGGGTCATTTCTCAAGGTTGACTTGTTTGTCAGTTATATACTTCTACTTAAAACATGGGTGAGACTGAGACTGTCTGTTAAAATATTAAATGGTAACTTATACGTTTGACACGCCACTACAAAATACAAAACTTACAAAAACCTGAGCTAAGGCGAGCTAAGGTGCATAATCCAATTAATACCAAATTCAACAGCAGTAGCACCATCATCCTCGTCGTCGTCATCAAGTCATGCATAATGAATGAACACTATTGACAAATGAATTCCGCCAAGTTCATCATCATTTTCTCTAAAGTGGTTAAGTGGCTAAGTGGCAATACCCTAACAAAACAACGCCTGAAATAATTCATACGAGCAAGTTTGGAAAACTTACACTCTGATTCTATTGAAATGCAAAAAGCATACTGCGATTCTGGTTGTTGCTCAAACCAAATTCGAGCTCAACGGATATTTGCACGCTTGCTTTTATCATTTTAAATATCACTTTGCTTTGGTCTTTGGTCGTGTCAATTCCATTTATACAATACGGCAGCGCAACATGTGTTAGTGATGATGCCTGATGCCTCACCATCAACACTAATAGGCGAGAATTCAGATACTTTTATCTTTTAGGATAATTATTAAGCTCAAAGGAGATAATTCCCAATGAGATTATTGAACTTTGACGTTCCTATGAAATCTGAAATGTGAACAATGAATGAAACAAGTGAAGCAAAATCATGGAAATTCATTTGGTTGACTTGGTTTTGGTTCATGGAAAAGGAAAAATGACAGAAAATCAAAGCGTCCTGAAATTCCATGCAATCCAAAATACACTTGTTGAGATTTGCGACGCAAGGAAGTAACCATTCATTCATAAAAAAACAAATATTACGCTGGTGATTTCATATACGAATGAATCATTAAATTATTACTCATTCATTACTCACATTCAGATTCACGGTTCCGAAAAACGAATACATAGAACTCACTTTCAAGTTTCAACTTTTAACGTATTACCCAATTGAATTGTGCTCTATTCAAAAGTCACATTGCAGATCATGATTGGAAAACAATATAAAATTGAAGAAAGTAACAATCATGTTTAATCACTTAGAATTATATTAGTAGATTCTGGATTCTGGACACACTTTGCGAACAATTAGTTGTATTTCCAAAAATGAATGCATATGTTTTGCATTTTAAGCAAACGTTTTAACTAACCTTCAATTCGTGAACAAAATGAGGACGGAAACACTAATGACCACAATCAACTAATGATTTCAAGCATAATGAGAGTGAGTAACACGAGATAATTTTTTGCATTTAACACTAATGAATATGAAAGTCAAATTGACGTTGTTTGTACAAACCAATGTATATAAACTGACTAGAGCATGAAAAAACGGTAAATAAATAGGAAATATACTAAATATGAAACAAAATGAACATACCTTTAAAATGAATTAAAAAACCTTCTTTAAGCTTCCGCACAGGTATTCCCGCTTTGCCTAAAATACGAAGAACGTCAAAAATAGATTGATAGCGTCATCAAAAAATAAAATAAACAGGAAATTCGTTATCTTCAGTTCTGTGGAACTGTTGTAACTCTTGCAACTAAAATGCCTCACAGTAGTTTTAACGTAAACGAGTATTTTACGTAAATTAAAATTAAGCTTGATGATCTCCGTCAAAATATGAAAAAAGGGTTCTTGTTGAAACGTCAATACGATATTTAAGATATTTTTTTAGGTCAGCCAAGAATCAAGAAGTGAGGAAGGATGACGGACGACTGACCTGACATTTCTTGGTCTTCTCTTCTCCTCTTCCTCCTTTTAGGACACTATCACTGTACGTGGACACGAGCGAAGGATCAATGGGGCTAAAATTTCATGGCGAGTGGACTCAAATTGAATAATACTTGTGAATTTGATACGGGATTTAGCACTAATATCTTTGTGTGATTTTTACATCTTTTGATGACCTGATTTATAAAGGAATTGAACCCTGGGTGAAACAACTTTATGCACGGGTGTGAAATAAAATAAAGAAGTTGTCCCGTTGGCTGTGCAGAGGGTAGTTTTACACGGCTAAACTGACGTGCCATCTGGGTCTGTGCACTTGGCTATTTGCAGATTTTTGGATTCGGCCGTCGTTCACGTCGACTGCCACTCAAAATTTCGTGAATTTCCTTTCGAATTGGTTTTTTGAAAACAAAAATGGCTGCAAAACGAATTGCACAAAGTTCTATCAACTGGACCGCTATGGCGGAACGAGTACCAGCAGAGCAAAAGGTTTTCTACAATGCTCTCAAAGGAAGGAGTGATGCTTTCTTGCGGGCGTAAGTTTTCAAGATCTTTTTGATTTATTTTAAATTAAAATTGATCTAAAGTTTTGGTTGTATAGTTGTATTGTATTATAATATTATAAACTAGTAAACTAATTTTTGTTCTGTAAAATTTTATGTATAGTTTCGAATCGCACTATCCAACTGGATTTTTATAATTCTAACAAAGAATCCTTATATCTTACGTATCTTTAATTTGTATCGGCCTCAAACCGCAGCATTGTGTATTAGTGTATTAATGTGACGTTTTATTTCATTTTCATGATAGAGTACTGAGCAATCCGGAAGCAGCTCCCAAAATTGACTTTGCAGCGTACAAGGGCAAAATCCCCGTTGCTGGCCTTGTTGATAATTTTCAAAAAGCTTATGAAAACTTGAAAGTACCGTATCCAGTAGACACTAAGAACTTGATTGGGCAAATCAATGATCAACAGAAGAAGCAAGGTTTGTCTTCTTGTGTTACATATATACACGATTTTGCAATTCGGTTGCATCCGGTCGGTCGGGTCGGATTCGGTTTTTCTTGGATTTCCTCATAATGAGTTGTAATTTGTTACATTATCACAATTATCAGGAAGCAGACTCTGCCCACTTTATTGCCGAATCAAAGAAACGAGTGAAGGAACACGAGGAAGGATTGGCAAAATGGGCTGCAATGCTTCCATACGATCAAATGACAATGGAAGATTTCCGTGATGCTCATCCGGACGATGCTTTAGATCCGATTAATCGGCCAACATTCTGGCCACACACTCCTGAAGAACAATTAGACTACAAGGACCCAGAAGCTGGTGTGCAAGAGGCTAAACATTAAAGCTATGCCATTGTTCAAACTTTGTTTCGTTTCAGCCATTCTTGAGTCACTGCCTTGGTCAAATCGCAGTGTGAACCGTAGTAAAAATGTCAAGTCATAAATAATACTAAAAGATTCACGTTCAGTTTAAATTCTCTTTCCCTTTTCTTTAGCTGCAGTCAAAGCCCGTGTCATTTCTTGGGGTTAATAAAAAAAGTATATACTATGATGTGTATGTATATAGATACAACAGAAATGATGTAATAAATAAAATGTACTATAATAATGAGATGATGGAGTTTTTAATGCATAGTACTTTGCATACTTACAGTAGGTTTGTCTTTGAAACATTCAAGGAAGGTCGAAGCCAGAAGTTTTGAAAGATTCCTTTGATTCGAATTTCTAACATTTCATATGGGCAATCTGATCGACTGTACTATATGAAAGGAAACAGAATTCATACAAGGATAATAAATTATGTATTTTCAATTTTCATATATCAATTATCAATTTATCAAGCTGTCAGAACGTCAGAATCTATAATTTAATTTTAATGGTGAAATGAAATGAGAAAGGAATAAAGTAACTATTTTGCGTTGCAATTGCGCATTCAATAGATAGCATTTAGACCCATAGGAAAAAAGGCGGCAAGCGTCCGCAGATGTCTTTTCACTCTTCACTTGAAACAAAGCAGCGGTTGAAGTGGAACAAAAAACAACGAATTTTACCTATAATTTCTAAAATTGTGTCCATTTTTCATCATAATTTCTTGCATAGTCCATTTTTAATATTGAGGTAAGCTAATTTCAATTGAATCGATTGAAATTATTTTTATTTTACAAGTTCGTCGAATTTTGGATTTTGGTATTAGGTAATAAATTAGGTATTCTTTTTCTCTACTTTACTTCACTCACTCAATTTCAGTTTTGAGGTTACTCAACCACTAGAAATTCTTAAATTATGATTTTATGATATTATTTTAATTGAAGCTCTATTGTTATACAAGGTTTAAGAAACAGCAGCAGCATTTCAGACACGAAGTGACGACAAGATGGATTTTCATGACAGTGATACATCGTCGATACTCATTGATTTGGATGATCAGAAAGAGAATGAATCATTTTTATCGAACAGGGAGATTTTTTCACCGGAAGTGAATGAGATTATCAAGTCTCTGAATGGGTTTATTATGGCGAAGCCAAAACCGCCTTTGCAATCAATATTGAGACACCCTAACCCTAAGGCCAAACCGGGGTCTTCTGCGTGGTCCATTTCTCCACCATCGGCAAGTTCGTCACCGCATAAAGTGCACTGGGATGATGAGAGACCGATTCATCCATTGAAGAACGTTACATCGAATTTGGAACCAGTCGTTAACAATGACGAAAGTGAAAGGCCGATACGACCTTTGCAAAGTATTTCAAATCGAATGAATGATGACGAAAGGCCAATACGTCCATTAAACATCAATTCCGAGCAGAAAGAAGATACAAGACTGAATCCGTCTCAACAATCCATTGTGTTTGAAAACCTTGACGGAAATCCGATTTCAGAATTTGAAAATGCTCAGCTTCAACAAGACGCAATGATGATTCGTCGGAATGCATTAGCTTTACATCCGAAACCATTTTTGCGTCGTGGGACTGGAAAGGCACGGGTAGTTGTCCCGAAACCGAAACCGAATCCAAAGCATCATCTGCGCCCAGGCATTGAAACTGATGAAGAAGACAAGGAATTAGAATTGTTTGAAGCAGTTGAAATCATTACAGATCGCCCGAGCTTTTGCGACACATCGTCATTCGCACAGAAGTTTGCAGCTGCTCCAATGGGTCTGGATGACATCGCTCGATCTATTGTGGGTCGTGATTATACTAATTCAAATAATTATTCCAAAGATACGAATGCCTTCAACTCCAAGCATGGTAACGACGATGAATCTGAAACAGAAACTGAAGATGATGCCGATGCCGATGCCGATGATGACGAAGATACTGAAATTGAAGATGATCCACTACCAAAATCTGTAGTTCCAGCCAACAAAGGGAATTTTATGGCAATACCAAAGGAAAGGTTACGGGAAGAACTTGACGAATGCTTCACCGAGCTGAAAAACATCCTTGAAGACCGAGATAAGCAAATCGAGGAATGGAAATTTAAGTTCACAAATGCTCAAAGGGAATTGTCACAGAAGTCGTGTCAATGGAGAGTAGATAAGAAGAAGTTACAAGATCGTATTACAGCTCTGGAAACGGAGAATGCTAATTTAAAGCGCTCTAAGCAATCATTATCAAAGCAATTAGTAATCAAAGACATACAAAATAAGAAAAAGAACCGTGACGAACCTCTGGTGTCTATTATGAAAAAAGCATTGGCCTCTTCTCAAACCAAAGGAAATAAAAGCGAAGACCCCAAAAAGCCTAATGTTCCAAATACTAATAGTAACACTGTGGAGAAGGAGAACAAACCCGTTCTTGAAGTAGCTGTCCAAACCAGTCCGTCTGTGTCAGTGTCACCTTCGGTGTCACTTTCAAATGTTTCTGTTGATAATACAACTACGAAACCACCTGAAGGTATTAAGCGTAATATTGTATATTTCCTTAGATAGTATAGTAACTACAAAGATTATAATAATCACAATATAACATTCTTCTGTTTTATTGTACTTTGCACAGAACATCAAAATGTATCAGCTCCTCCATCCGAACCTGAAAATACGGCTTTGCCTGTTAGTGCAGATTCCTCAAGCACAGTGAATGACGTTTTGAACTCAAGTAATGATTCCAATTCCAGCGTAGTTAAAAATGTTGCATGGGTGGAAGGCAACAGCTTGGAACGTTGTGGTCCAATATCCCGACAATCTTACAAGGAAATCACGTTCCTTAACGGCGACAGCAAACAAATCCGAGAAGATGGAGTGGTCGTTTATAATTACCCTGGTGTGGGGAAAAGGATTGTTAATCCTAACGAGGAGTATGAACAAATGACTTACGATACGTGAGTTTGGAAATCCTAATGTATCAAATCATTTATGTAAATCATTGTGATTGTCTGTTGAATTTAATGACATTACTGTTTTGTTCACTAGTGGACGCATTGAACGTAAGTACACAAATGGAAAAGTTGAATTGCTAACAGAACAAGGTGTCAGAATCGTAATCGAAGTGGAAGGTGATGAACTTCGCTCATTTCCAAACGGGGTCAAGCAAAAAATAGAGAAGAATGGGTCTCAAACAATCTACTTACCGGATGGGGAAATTGAATACCAGTGTGCCAAATACACAAAGCACGTTTTCCCGGACGGCACAGTTAAAATTGTTTATGAGGACGGATCCAGCAAAACTGTGTACTTTAACGGGCGGATCCGAACAAAAGATGCTAATGGAGTTCTTATACATGATTCAGGATTGTCTAATTTGAATATTTCGACTAAATTTTGAATTTTTACTGTCGTTTATTCATATTTTTTAAAATGTTTCATACTTTTACATGTACACATCCACATCTCATTCTACAGAGTACAGACGAAAAGCAATATTAAAGACATTTCATGTAAAATATATGTGAATTAAAGTTTTATTATATTTTGTACTCAAGATTTTTTTTACCTTTGATATTTAACGTTAAAATAAAAATATGATTAATAAATATAGCTGAAAATTTGGCTACATGTCTTGAACTTTCTGTTTAAAAACGTATAAATGATGTGTACGATTAAAAATATAGTTTCTTCAATCAAACGGCATGTTCTGTGTAACCAAGCGGTCCGATTTCTCTTTGTGGCAAGGCTGCAAACTGGGAAGAAGAGAGCTCACGCAATCTGAACCAAACGTTGAGGGCACACCCCAGCTTTATTTAAAAGGCAAAATATTGTTTAATAGCAAACTGTGGTCTTTCATTTTGAAAACTGTTCTATAAACTTTTTCTAAAACAACTCACCCACAACCATCCACCAAGCATTGCAACGGTATTCGCAACCCTGATATAACTTTTGCTTGTTTGTTCCAAAGGTGGATCAACACTTTTGGACCATTGAATGGTTAGGATACAAGCTGTGAGCATGAAAATAACACCCCAGACTCCAGAAACGATGAAATCCGTCACTAGGAATCTTTTGTTGGTACCCACTTGGTGACATTCCCTGTGAGGAATGCAATCCCAATCGAGTAATAATAGAACCACGGCACTAATGGCTCCCAAAGCCCCAATCGTAGCTCCCAAATGACATAAAACTACATAATTATTGTAAAGACAAATGTCTGTCCAATCCGTTCGCCAACCTCCAAAAGTGACTCCAGCAAATACAGTCAATCCTGAGACCTATTAAAATGAATCAAATATGTTAAAATCTAGTCGAAATCTTAGGATGACCTAATTTCATCAATCCTCACCACACAAAGAAGCCTAAATATGGAACAATGAGGAATGCAATCCCAATCGAGTAATAATAGAACCACGGCACTAATGGCTCCCAAAGCCCCAATCGTAGCTCCCAAATGACACAAAACTACATAATTATTGTAAAGACAAATGTCTGTCCAATCCGTTCTCCAACCTCCAAAGGTGACTCCAGCAAATACAGTCAATCCTGAGACCTATAAAAATGAATCAAGTATGTTAAAATCTAGTCGAAATCTTAGGATGACCTAATTTCATCAATCCTCACCACACAAAGAAGCCTAAATATGGAACACCACAGAAAGGGGTTATTTGCACATGGAATAAACAATGGAAACACTTTGTTCCTCCTGTCTGCAGGTTCCGGAGAGGTTGATTGATTATAAACTTCTCTGTGATTGTTAAGATCCATCGTCCATGTCAAAAAATCACCAAACGTCTGTCCGTCTCACCTGTATGCACCTGTGGAATTAATTAAGACGAAAGGGTGAAGCAGGCAACAACATAACACATGTGCGCATAAAAAAACTTGCCTTCGGGCCAATCTCCTTCCTCTTTGACAGTTGGCAGTTGGAAGTTGGCAATAATGTTGCTTTGTGGTTTAGCAATTCGCTTTGTGCTTTAATGTGTTACAATTGTGCATGTGTGCATGATTTTTTTGCATTTTATTCCATCATCCCATTGAACTGAATGCTTTTTATATGGTTACACAAACAACCCACAACAAACCGTTCGTTCGTTGTTGTAGGATAATTTTAAGTTGGTCAGCAAAGTTAGCAAGCCAGAAAAGTGTCACTCGACCGTATCTCCTCGTCAGTTAACCTGTGTAATCGTAAAATCGTATTTTTGCAATGACTACTGCAAATTCCACGTTTTATTGCTTATTTTATTGTTATTTGTTACATGCTTTTTTGAATAAATCTGAAATCTCTGCCTCTAAATTGCAACAGAGCCCAAAACTGGATGTACTTTAACATTTACTGCATTTACTACATTGACAATAGGAGATCTAGGAACTGTTTTCATAGTTGGTTTACGTTGGTACAATTTTGTAATGGAATTTTTGATAATTTCGACAATCAAAGTAATGGATCCTGCAATTGAAGCCAATAAAACCATGTAAAATGCCATCTTCAAATGGGTCACTTTGAGACCTTGATCGTTGAAAAGCCTCAGATACGCTCAACCTCACCAATTCCTTGTAGACTTTGCTGTTTTTGTTCCGAAGGACCTTTTCCTTGCCGATTTTTTTGAAAGCGGTCATCACTTCCCGATCCCAGTATTCGACAATGCCCATTTCAAAAAGTATTCCATTGATAGGTCTCCAAGAATCGACATAAGGTGAATCTTTCTGAAATCCCATGCTCATGTGGTTGACCCTTGCAACATCCTGAGAAAAGATGACCGGTTCTTGATTGCTCTTTAAGGACATTGTTGAAGATGTTATAAGGTCAATAATAGGGGACCAGAAGATACAAACTGTTTTTGGACGGAGAAATGCAGCTGTGATGCAATTATCGGTCACTGTGTCATACTTGAGTGTTTTTCGTATCTTAACAATGCTTGCGCTTTGACTCTCTTCGAAATGCAGGCGTTCCACAACCCCTTGGACGTTTAGAATCTTCGTATAATCAGCTCGGTTTGCCAATTCTTGAAATGTTCTAGGGATGGTTTCCGGTTTGGGGTAAATGAGATGTGACTTCAGATTGCTTTTGTATCCTGTCCCAATGATGATTTGACACAAGACCCAAACCCCGACGATTAAACGGGGAACGTTCCTAGCCAATTTGATATCTTGTTCTGACAAGATAGCTAGTGGAATCATCACAGCTTTGACTACTGACAATTTATGGACTTCATGATGATGAGCCTTTTGATGATGAACGTCATCCTGATCGTGAGCAATGTGCTCTGCGTGAGCATCTTCAATTTGAGTCATTTTCATTGCCATATTACGGAAAATGACCAATAGAGCAGCAATGATAATCCAAAATACAAAAAGGAAACTCCAAACTACCGAATCGTAAGATTGAAACACAGCTTTCCAACTTAGTTCCGTTTTGGGATGGCTTGTACCGAAAACGATTGTTGCAGTTCCAAAAACGAATGAAAAATCAGCTAAATGAAACCAAGCATAATCGGGACTCAAGTACACTGTCATATGATGATTTCTCTCCGGGTAAAAGATTTCCGCAGCCATTCCGACCCAGGTACCATTCGAGAGCAGTTGTCCATAGTTGTCCACGAGTGGACTAGAAATTTCATAGGTGAAATTGAATGTTGATCCTGCAAATTCTATTATATTGACCCTATCTCCAGCATAGCTCGTTTCTCCAGTCGTCGGATCTGTAACTTTGAAACACCAAGGAGGCAATTGTGCACATGCAATTCGAAAGTGACGGCCTCGTAATCGAGCACCAACTGCAGATACCTTCGTGGCTTTCAAACCTTGAATTGCAGATGAGAAAATTTGCATTCTTCCAGTGAAATGCTTTGGTTCCACAAGAACAACGGGATGATCAGTGCAAACTCCATACTTGGTCTTGAGATCCATCACGGTTGAAATTGCAAAGACTTGATCAAGCAATTTTTGCGGACCAACCAGAATTAAAGCATCCCGTTTCCGAGAAACGTTGGCTTTGATGTATTGTCCAGCAGAAACGACTTCAGTTTTGGACATGATTGGAATAATCACAGCATTGGAGTAGAATAATGCCCGAAGATTCGTTTCGTAGTATCCAATTTTTTCTGAGGTTAAAGTAAATGGACTTATTTCGTCGGACAAAAAGTTAATGAAGGAAAACAACGTTTCGTCTGTCATATAAGGAACGTTTGCAATTCGAACCGTGAATGGTTTCGGAGAATATGATTTCAAGTATGTCAAGAGATCGTGTAGGTTTTCTCTTACAAAATCCGAAAGAAATGAACTATTCCCTTTGTCGAATTTGTGTGCAGATGAAAAAGCACACAAAATCAAAAGAAAAATGTGAAAGCTGAATTTGGGAAGATAGCAGAAATGCATTTTTGTATATAAGAAACGAGACCAAAAGACCATAACAATTCACACGACTGGCAAAAAGTGAATGACTTTTTAGAGGAATCCTTTCGTCTACGATGATACGACTGCTTTTTTATTTAGCACAGCATAAATGACACATTGACAACACCAACGACGCAGTATTTATAATTCAATCAGTTTTTAATCAGAAAAATTACTGCTAATCACACTAAAAGTGAACTCACTGAACTATTCATAAGAAAGAATATATTCCACTTTCCCTTGTAAAAATCCAATAACAACCTGCCAGGTTTGTCATTCATATGAAACACTGCAATATCTCAACTGGACATTGTGTTACAGTTTCAAGACATCGGCTTCCTTTCGTTTCTTCGTTTTCCTCTGATTTTCTCTTGGTTTCATCGGAAATGCCAATTGTGCGTTGAACAGGTTGTCCTGTTTGAATGATTTGTAACATCGTTTCCCTTTTTGGTTGGTTGTCGATTACTTTGAAAGCAGTGAGTGTAATGAATCCATCCGAACTCAAAGTCACCTTAATATCTTGAGGTTGAACGTACTGAGGTAATGGGACATGCTGGGTCACGCAAATATGTTGGTCCCACGCTTTCTTTCCATTGTCTTTCTCCATTTGACATTTTTCATGCTTTTCCCCGCTTATCTCAACGTATGATTTGGATCCTTCTGTCACCAAATGAACCTTGAGCTCTTTGAGATTGAAGTCAATAGTGGACAAAGTCACCTTTGAAATTGAGAATTCAATATTATCCAATCAGTCAATCAAGCTGTAATGCGATAGTTTAAACTTTACTCACCATGTGGACAATGCAACCAACACAACTGTATTGGTTAATAAAATGTTTAAGTTCTTACCTCGAATAACTGAATATTATCTTCGACGCTTATTATCGGCAGCATTTTCTACAAAATTCCTTTCTTTTGTTGAGACCCTAAGCCTAAAACTGTACGATTGATAACGAATACGGAACGATTGACTTTATTAGACTGCGACAGTTTTGTTTGTCGCATCTTTTCTCTAGTCAAATCAAACTACTGCACAGGGAGAAGGTGACAAAAGGACAAAAGCATCCCTTGTACACTTTATAATTCATATGATATCGATTTCTTTGTCATGTTTATTTTTCATAAGGACTGCGGAGTTTTTTTTTGTAAATGAAGTTCGAAGCTCAATTCTCTTTCTCATATAATGCGATTGTGATTAAAACACGATTCAATTTGGATGTAATCCCAGTTTTATCAAATGTACTACTATAATTTCTAAGTAAAGTTACAAAAATGAACAACTTTGCTTGTACTAAAACAAAGTCAGCATCAACAATGAGTAAGAAATTAAGAAACACAACAAAAAGTTCACAGGTATATCTGTATTCAAAAGCTTTTTGTAAACATTTTGATGCCCAATCTTTGTATATTCCTCAAAAAATCAAATACCGTTAATCTGTATCATATTGAAATGATTTCTAGTTTACCTTTACATAATTCACACTGAGTCAACATCAACATAAACAATAATAGAGGAACTATACTAAATTACAATGTATAAAAAACTCATTGGAATACATCAATTCAAATAGACAAATGGAACAGTAGGTCAGTTTTTACGTTAACTGCCTCTATACCGTCTAGTCTATCCTCGACTCGATGCTTTCGTTNTATCCTCGACTCGATGCTTTCGTTTGATGTGACAGTTACATAAAAAATGTAGAGTTTATGAGTTTTATAGCATCCCTGACACCATTAACGATTCGACATTCGGCATTAGAACAATGTGGATTTGGTGGAATCTACAAATTCGCCGTTACATTTGTCTCAATCAGTGAAAGATAAATGTTGGCTTCACGGCAATAGCGACACATCACAAAAACAGGAAGGTGCCATTTATGGCTTGTGGCGAACCGATGAAGCGCATCGAATTGTCTCGGTTTTCCTATTTATGAGTGTTTTTGTTGAGTTTGAGACCAATGGATGACACGTGGCTCACTCTCAGTGTCAAGTTACAATGGAGGACATTACACATTAGTACACATTATTAGTGTGTATGCAACGTATCATTTTGGAAGAGCTTCGTCTTGACATTTTTGTCACTCTATTTACTCAAAATTTTCACTCTATTTGCTAAGTGAAATCACAAAATTGTCAGATGGACAAAAAAGTTTACGGAAATCGGTATAAATATGTAAACAATGTGAATTTGAGTCTCAGTTCCTGTCCAACATCATGCTTGGGCATTCGACTCAACTTACCTCTTCCAAGTTGAATCTGTGATCTTTGGTTTTTGCAGAATGCACGGGGTAACTTGAACATTCTGAAAAGTTCGTAATTTGTCGACATTGTGTGACAATTTTTCTATAAAATCCATTTAGTTTCATTAATACGGGAACACAGTTTTTGGGCAATGGCTTGGTAATGGCTTCAAGTACGACAAGGTTCAAATTAGTGGTTGTCCTTGTCACCACTACGTGCATTTTCAGTGTTCACACTCAGTTTCAAAAACATTCTTATAATGGACATACCCAGTCGTATGGTTATTATTCGTATCCTCAAGATGCGGTTGGGGCATACCAAGAACAAGCTCGGTCCCAAGTCGGGACAGAGTCGTCATCGTCGTCATCGTCGACTTCTTCATGGTGGCCCAATTCTTTGAGCAACTGGGCATGGAATGCCCTTGTCAAGTGGTCTGTTGGTGTTGTGGATTCATTTCCGGGTAACAACCCCAAATTCGACAAAAATCTTCTGAAACGTCTAGCCAACTTCAGCACGGGAAATTCGTAAGTTTACAAAACAGGGAGTATTTTAAAACAGAATTTTGTTTATTTCCATAAAACCTCAAAACTTTTTGGTATAGTTTTCTAAATTCCAACAGGACACACGGAGAAGGCAGACTTTTCAATAGCTTCGGAGACGACAATTTGGAATTGTATTCTCTGTTAGGAGTTCTGTCGTTTGCTGGAGTACTTGGTGTTGTGATCATTTATTTCGCAAGATTAAACAGAACTAAGGGTCGAAGACGAAGGTCCATACTTCACAATTTGGACGGGAACTACTTTGATGACGACGACGATGACGGATTCTACGTTTCTAATGGACTCAACTTTTCTCAACTCATGGAGCATCTTTATGACGAATACATTACTGGGAATTCTTCGAAACACTACAATTCCTACAACAATGACGCTAATACATTCCATACTTTAGACATGGACAATAATGGGACAAACCATTCAGTACAGACTGACATCCACACTGACGATAACACGAATTCTGATACCAATCGAAATCAGAGCAATTCGACTAGCAACAATATGACAGAAATTGATGACATGACTTTCAAGACTTACACATTACATTTGATCAATCCTACAAATGCGTCTAAATTGTGATTGTTATCGCTTTAAATACTAAAACATTGTTGGCATTGTTAAATAATGGTTTGAACGAAATAATAATTTATTGTTGCACTCTATATATGAATAACCAATCGGGTCACAAACCAAATTATAATCAGTACACTCCGAACCAGGAAACTAATAATTTGATACGATCACGAGCACTTGAAAACTCACAGTTGTCATAGCCTTTGGATGGAATTTACATACTACAGCATACAGAATCCTCGAACTTTCAGGATGGAAACGTGGATTTTTGTATGCAAATTCGTGCAAGATTCCTGCAAGATTCATAAGATTTCCTTTATTCATTAATTTGGTAATTAGTTTATTAGACAAGTGCAACCAAATCAGTCATGCAAGGGTTAACAGACGCTGTGGCGGAATCAGAAGCCCTAAAAGTCTGTATTTACACAAGGGATCCCATCCTTGCTAGTTATACGAACAAAATCTGTAAACGTCAAAATGAAACGAGAAAGTATGGAAACGTCATGTGGGATCCCCGAGTTAGACGTGGAAGAGATGGAAATGCAACGTGGACTCGTACAAAGACAAAGACACCTGATGTCACAGTAGAATGCCTAAAATGTACCGGTGAACCGGAACCAGTAAGAAGAAAGGAAAGCGACAGCTGGATGCGCCAAGTCGATCATAAAAATCACATTAATGGCTTCACTAATTATAGCACTATTTCAGTGAGCCAGAAACCAAAACCCCGTATAAAAGTAGAAAGAGTAGGATTGGACATTGAAACCGATGAATGCAAACCTGACCGTTTGAGAAAGCGAGCACCAGCCGTCGTTCCGTCCACGCTCACGACAATTCTCAAAAATATTGGAAGTAAGTATGACGTTGGTCCCTTGTTATCAATGTCCAACGTGGACTTTGGACCGAAGCCGTCCGAGTCCGTGTCACTCTTTAGCATTGTTACCAGTCAACGTCACCAACTATACAAGAAG
Organism: Harlomillsia oculata; assembly: GCA_019776145.1. NCBI lineage: Eukaryota > Metazoa > Arthropoda > Collembola > Entomobryomorpha > Oncopoduridae > Harlomillsia > Harlomillsia oculata. The sequence continues at coordinate 30,483 of JABASF010000744.1, forward strand.
GATCTCATTGACTTTGACTATGATGACTATTACAAGGATCCGGATTTAGTGTTGGATCAAGAAGAAATCAATGAAAAGCTGAAACTGAAACAAAGACTGGACACAAGTTTTCGAGCACGAGCTGAACAACTGAGACGACAGGCTGAGCTTGAGAAACTAAAGAAAACTCTAAGATGTAACGCCAGTGGTGACGGACATCCAATTCTTGTTCCATTACCAATGCATGGTAAACTCGGACGTTTGAATCGTGGGACCCTTGATTCCATGTCGATGAGTCCTTCCCAAACCGTTTTTGGGGAATCTGCAGCGACGCAAATGCACCCGTGTGATTTCTCAGATTACCATGACCGATTGCAGGAAACAGTTCGACATTTGGTGGGCAGTTCAACGGAAAAGGTTACTCATTATTCCAGATTAATTTTGCAAGCCCATTAGGCACAGATTGTTTACCCTGTTTTGTATCCAATGAAAGGCAACTATGGAAGTTCTGGAAGAAGAAGAAGTCACGCTCTTGAGACTTTACAAAGAACGTAGAAATGTGCTACGTCAATGGGCAATGGAAGAATTGTACGAAACATCTCGTCTTCATGAAAATCAGACGCTTTCTCAAGAAATGGAACGCTTGCGGAATGAACAGCGTTTGATTAATGACAAATTGGAAGCGGAAAAGATGGTGTACCCACTGGATGAAAGACCGGTCAAACTGTGTGGAACCCTTGAGGATTATCAAAATGCATACCAAAGCGGGAATCTTGGCAATACATACGAGGCGATCAAAAATCAATTCATTCCATGGTTGAATGTCGAAATTGAAGCTCTCGTCAAGTCGAAAGAAGAGATTATGTTTGAATGTATTGATGAATTGGTGAAGGAATGTGAATCATCTTCGCAGTAATATTATTATGCATTTTATACTGACATTGTAAAGTATGAAATAAAAGTGCAAAGTATGGCAAACGTGAAATGAAAATTAACATACGAAATAATTTCGATTTATTGGAATGGGCCAATTAATTACAAAAAACTTGTTTCTGCACAATCAAATCAGGGTTACTTGTTATAACTCCCATCGATTTGGCAAAGCAGCTTCCGGATCTTGAGAAACTGGATTCAAATACATATAAAGATCACCATGAATATTTCCTTCGCAGATTTTCGTGTACGCGTGGAAGTTTTCATTTGTAATGTAATAGGAAGCTTCCACTGGAATAGTCCTAACGACAATCGGAAGGAAACCACGCCAAAATGCAGCCAGTCCTTGTTTCTGGAAAGTTCTCCTGGTACAATGCCACCAACCATCGTATTGGGGATGATGATGATCCTGAGCTTGGATTCGAGACTTGACTACATCAAATGGAAGTGTAACTCCAGTAGCGACGGTTGCTGTTGAAGGAAAAGATGTCGGATATCAAAGTTTGTTCATAATGACTTTGTGACTGAGTTTAAAATGTTTCACAATAATTAAATGTGCATTATGTACTTGCAAGTCCTGCTGCTGGTAACACCACCCACCATTCTTCCGGTCGGGTATGGACCTTCGTATAAAATTCATTGAGGAACATGCAAGAAGTGATCCCATAGAGTGTATTTCGAATAGTCATGAGAAAAAATCCTGAGTAGAGTCCTCGGAGACCTTCGTCTTTAACGATCCATTTTGCAGCTTCCCATGGTCCATGCAAAGAACTTGATGGAGATTGTCTGCTTTGGAGAACAATCTTGATCATCTCAACTGGACATGCGACCAGGCATTGAACGAAGCAAGCGCATAATCCTGCAAGGAACGTGTCAACCGTTGTCGCTCGAGCGTCTTCTTTAATCTGATTAAATTAAACGCGAATTTCATAATACAATTTGGGTCATAATTCTCATAATAGTCTAGTCTGTTTTGAAAATCAAGTTTATACGATTGAGTGTATCTTACATGTTTCATATGCTGTAAATGAACACCTTTACTTTTGAAAGCTTGGACCCTATCTTCGATCATTCCAATGTCATCGTAGATTTTTTCTCTGTCAGCCACAATCGTGTCGATAATGTATGCATATGTGTTGAGGAAACTTGCGTTAATGGCTCCAGTTGCAACAGTAGGCAAAAACGCTCCTCGAAAATAACCTCTGATTCCTCGTTTAGCCCAAATCTGTTGAATGGCTTCTTTGGTCGTGACACCACGAGTTTCTGCTCGAATTGCAATAGTATCCAGTGGGTGACCAACGAGCATGGAAACCATACCTGGAAACGGTCATCGGGTCATCCCATTTTGAACGAATCATC
>JABASF010000745.1:0-32727 GCA_019776145.1 Harlomillsia oculata
TTCGAGGTCCAAAATTTCCAAAGTATAAAACTCACTGTACGCGCTGTTCTCTTTTGACTCAGGAACACGATACGAATATTCGAAACACAAATTAAAGTGTACGGATCTATAAGTATAAAGAAGTAAATAGTAATTACAAGTACAACTGCTTCAATATTAAAAATGAAAACTCATTTAGTGCATATTATACTATAGTATTCATTTGTACCGTTCATTTATTAGGATTAAGCAGTGCATTATAGTTGTATTATTAATAATAGAAAACAATTATTAAGGTAAAAAGGAATCGAACGTATTTTTCATGAAATATACTATTATATTCTCGTGAAACTGCATTCCTTAAATGTACCAAAAATACTATCATCGTATTTCCGCTTAGTGTGCTATTATAAATAAAAATTTTATGTAATGGATAATGGACAAATCAAAATCAGTGTTCCATAAGACATAATAACTTATAAAGTGCACGTATGATAAAAATAAAAGTGTAATATACTATAATATTGGTTTTTGTGGTATTTTAATTTAGAAATTATTGATAATGGTGATTAAAAAGACGGTGCTTACTTGCTTATAGCAAATCTATAAACGATATCTTAAAATAAAAAAAAAATTCATCAATTTTTAAATTCATCAATGTTTTTGCTAAGCCAGCCGGCTCCTCACTTCTCAGTGTTCTCAGCAGTCCCCAAAATAAATGACGAAGGAGAATGTGGACTTGGAGGCTGGAGGACTCGACAAAATGCAGTAAATACACACTATAGATTAGAGGTTAATAGGTTAATACTCTATTTTGTACACACAATTACTTACACAACACAAGGCAAGACCGTTGCGCGAGTTTTTCAAGTTCTTTTCATTCATTTTTCTGCTTTTTCTTGTTAGTCGTAATAAAAACGCAGCAAGTTGGAGAGCTGCTGAGTTTTATCAGTTACCATTGGCGTTCAGATTTCAGACCTTAGAGCAGAGGAATAAAGACGGGATTTTAATCATTCTCATTGACACTTTTGGATCAAACAAAACGTAATAATTAATTTGCATTGTTCGTCTGTCAGTGAACGTTTCAAAAATTTCGTCCGCTCCCCGCATGAAACGTCAATCATACATACGACAATTGTAGTGTCACAACACAAGAGAATTATAGTGTGATCAGATAAACTAATATTTGATTTTTGTGTTCCTCATCCTCAAAAGGTCACATAAAAAATCAAGCAAGTTCGCTATCAGGGTATTTTGACAATCGCACAGCTATAAGTGTGGGTTGTCTAGTTGCCCTGGTTCGTTATTATATCTACACCGAATAAGAGGAAGAGGAAACGCTCTTCGGAACACCGAATCAGTCGCATAATATGGCATATGGGAGACTATGCATCTGGAAATTATGTTGTGTACAAACGACAAGCCTTTGTTTTGGAAATGTGATACATATACATGGAATACATTGTGTTCAAATTGTACTCAAAGTATTAACAGAAGAGTAAAAACGATCGCTTTTAAAGCTACCACTATAGATTTTATTTATCTTTGTTCTTGACATCCACGTAAAAACTTACAAGTATTGGTTAAATTGTGTTTTGGCTCCATTGTTTCATATTGAAATTGGTTGCATCGTTAGGTAATGAAGGTACCAAACCGAAGGCAACCTGTGTAACTACGGGATTGGGACTCGAACGACAGATTCGGATCCAGGGTAAATGGGCAAGTTGAGGGCGAACTTTTTTGCCAACGCAGGTGGAACAAATCTTCCTCCAATGAAATGGTGTTGACCGGTAAAGTATTGAGCGCATTCCTTCGGCGCAGTGAGCGAAATAAGAGTTTCTGGCATGAAACCACTAGCACCCAAGAAATCAGGACCTTTGTTCACATCCCAACCGGATGGAATGTCCACAGAGAGAACCGGAATGTTCCGATCAGTGGCAGTTGTAAGTAACTTCATGTACACGCCGAGCTCAGGTCGAATGGGCGGCCGGAAACTGAACCCAAACAGAGCATCTACAATAAGTCCGACTTTGTCATCCTTCCTACAAGATGATACAGTCATCAATTAATTAGCATCTAGTCTTGAACAAAGCGGGGTCTGCCTAAAATACATGCCTATTGCATCTATCAATGCAATGCATACATCATACATAGTAAAAATAGTGTAATTAGCAGTTAGCACTCACAAGAAAGGTTCTGGGTCATATGTAATCGGGACCTCAGATTTCTCCGCCTGCTTCGTCAGGTTAATGAACAAATCCTGACTTGGATGTCGTGTTCCAAGAAGAACGACGTCATTAAATCCAAACTGCTTCAAGTGTCGTGCTGCTACAATTCCGTCTCCTCCATTATTTCCAGGTCCGAATACCACAACAACCTACGTTGACGTTAATTGATTTGTATACAAACTAATCAAATAAACATTCTTGACGTTCGTACAACTAAATAAGTGTATAAATGTTCTCATTCCCACCTTTGATGTCTGCTTTTTGTTGTACACCGTGTGGACAGCTTGAGCAACAGAAAAACCGGCAAGTTCCATCAGCTGATCAACGGAAAACTTGTATTCGTTGAACAGCTCCTCATCAATTGCAATCGCTTCAGCCTGGTTCAAGTAACGAAGCGACATTTTACTGATGTTTCTAAATTGAACAAGTTGTGCAATTCTAACAACAGGTATAACTGCACTGAGATAATTCCAGCACACCATCGACGATGACAATTGGCAACACAAACCGCAAGAATAACTGTCTTTAGAGAAAAATTACGTGGAGTAAAACATAACAAAATTCAAAATATTATTCTTTAAGAATCTATAATGATAATGAACTCCGTAATAAAATTATAGTAATGACGTGATCAGTAATGGTAATTAAATGATGATACCAAATTTTTAGAAAATTTTAACAGTTGGATTTAAAAAACAAATAGTGTCTGTGTCCGTAGTAGTACGTAGTGTTCGTCCTCCAATCCAATCCAAAAGTTCAGCTTTTGCACTGAATCTGAATTACCTTTATTTAGGCTTGAAAATTCATCTTCCGAGTTTTAGCTTGTGCTTGACATAGGCGAGAGAGCGACGACGGTGACGCAAGAAGGCCCGCTTGGTTAGGTTAGGCCAGAGGGCCAGAGCCAGAGCCAGAGTCTCGTTTAGAGGTACGGAAAAGGAATTATTGTTCAGGTTCAGATTCGAGATTCAATATAATGACGGTTACTCGTTGACTGTCACTTTGCAGTGATTGTGGAAGTAACGATTTTTGGAGAATGGAGTTCTAGAAGTGGGACCACGGAGTTGTATAGTTTTGGTTACTATACTCGTACTCCGGAGTACACATGGAGTACGGAGTACGGAGTACTCTATATAATTAAGGTAACCAATAGCATATAATGCAATTGACCTGTGGTTACCATGTGATTTAGCTCACAAAAAAATAATGTTTTATTTGTCATGTAATGCAAAAACCCAAATGTTTTTCTCCAATTTTTAGAAGCATGCAGTTTAGAAAAACGCTAAAAAGAGCATTCGCCAAAACTCGGTCGTGCCCTGCAGTAAATGCTTTTCGGTGCCATTTTAGATTTTAAGGATTTGTTCATTTTTCACTTTCAGAATATGACAGGGTTTTATTGTGAGCTGATACTGATACCTTCCATTACATGTTTGCGTGTTAATGCTTATACAGTAAGTAATACAATACAGACCGTACCGTTAAGTAATTACAGTAATTATAGTCGAGTGGAATCCTTGTAGCTAAATGCAGATTATTAAATGCTTTTAAAATGCTTATAATTTAAATGGTGTGTGGTTATCTGTTCGCCAGTTATTTCTTATTTGACAACTTATTGGGACATTGGGACACTTTGGTATATCAGGTAGTTAAGTTTATTACTTATTTTGTCTGTTTTTTTTACTATTTTGCTTTTCCATTCGTCGCTGAACATTTTTATCTTCGTCATATAAATCGAGATCGCCGACATAATAGCACACTAAACAGTCGAATAGAGTTCCTATCAATGTGAATGCTGGAAAAAAACAGTTTAAATACAAACAAAGTACCCTCATCAGCGAAAACTTAAATGTAAAAATATGAAATGTGCTTACTTGCTGCTGTGAGGTTGAACCAGTATCTTAATTTCTCGCCATCATACAGCCAACAGTTTCCTTTGCCACCGCATTTGGTACCCCATACCAGGCAAGCCCAATCTGGATTCGCATTTTTGATATTTTAGCAGATATGATAAGTAATGTAGATTTTTCACTTATCCTGACTTACCAATTATACGACCGAAGAGGATAGGAGCTGGTAACATGGCTAAGAAACTGATGAGAAATATAGTGACACCTATTGCCAATGATTTATCTTTTGGGTCAACGCATCTATAATTTGAAAATCATGTCAATATCATATCAGAATGCAGATGAAAGTGGACACACTACCCATGTTGAGTCTAGAAATTTCAAGAGAGCTTTTTTACCGGTAAGACACGAGCATGTTTCCAATACGGCCAGAACTGTCCAATAACTTGACGACGGCGTTTATTGCTAGAAAGATCACAAAGGTTTTCCAGCAACCCTCGGAACATGTACCAATTTCAACCGTGTCTTCCATCGAAGGTAAGCAAGCACATCCAGAAACAGTGCCATTTTCATAAGATGTACATCCAGCATGGCAGGCAGAGTAGAATAACTGATTTTGTTCTTTGTAACATACTGGGAACATTTTGTTCACTTTGCAATTGCAATCTGCGTTGCATGACGTGGTGAGGTTAAGAGTTTCATAACCTGTGTTAGTCAGGGTAACGTCGCCATGTGCTAAAATTCCAGAATCGCACCCAATTTGTGTGAATCCTATCTTGACTGCAACATACATAAAACCAAGTATGACATTCCAAGCTGCGAGTTTTCGTGCACTAGGTTGAAATCTTGAAATGAGGAATCCGCTCAGAAGAAGGCCGACAGACTGAAACACTATGCTTACAATACCTAATCAAACGATAGAATAATTGTTATGCCATGGGGAGCCATAATGTGAAGATAACAAACTAAAGCTTGTGTGTTTGTTGTTATATGTAGTATAGAAATCGTTTCGTTCATAATTAGTACCGGAAATAACAGAAGCTGACGCTGCGGATTGCCTGAAGATAGTTTCCATATATTTTGGCATGTAGGTCCAATACCCGATTGCGGAAAAGAGATAGAACACTCCCGCAAGATTATTGTACAGATTCACTTTGTTCTTGATTAGAATTTTCAACGCTCTCGGTAATTCTAGGAATTTATAGACAAAGGAATCAATGAAAAATTCGTTGCTGGAAAAATTTTGTGGTGCTTTCATCTTTCACTTCATGATTATTGCTGAGCAACCTAATTTTTGTGCTCCTCAATTGGCATCATTGACTCAGAAACACGGAAAATCTGATAGCGGTCATGAAAAACGCAATACAAAAAGGAGTAAAAATGTGCTCACGTGCTCACCAGATAATTTGGGGACGCCATGCTCATTGACAACTTCGGCTGTCATGACCAACTGTGACCCAGTCCTTTGAGCCAAGCTAGCTTGACTTCCAGACATTCCATTAGGAGCACCAGAATGTTTGTGTTGTACTTTTTTTCCATTAATATTCTTTGGCAACTCTCGAGGGAACATTGCGATGAAAAATGAGGTCACAACTTGTAAAGTTCCAAGAATTATCCAACCTAACAATGTCGCAGAAAAGCTTATAATTAAATTTTGAACTTTTTGTGCAAGCTTTTCCACAAAATTCGATGACCGTAAATGTTATTCTACTTATTGTCATACATATATGTTCACACATAATCAACTCCGTGATTTCGTGATACAGTATTATAGTATGTATTATAGTTTTTTTGCTGTATAATATATTAATTGCAAATTGGTGATTTGATTGGTGATATATGGACAAAACTTACCTAGCCACCAAGCACCGAGAAAGCGGGGATCTCCAATGCTAATGATTGGTGTGAGGGATGGGGCAATGTAAGTTTTGAGACATGCTCCTGCTAAAAGGAAACCAAGAGTCGGACCAACGAGGCGAAGAGACATCGTAATTCCGAACATCATGGGTGACTTTGTCTTTTTGATGTTGTCGTCCAAGTATGGTCCGCCGAGAGTGAAGAACAAGAGTACCCCAATTCCCATAACGAATTGTGATAAGAAAATGAGGATCAGAGGAACGATGGATTGATCCCCGACTTCACAATCTGTTAAAGTGCTTGAAGATGCCTCTTCAGGGCGACAAACTTGAACTTTTCGACGAAGGGCAGCGGCTGACAGTTTATATATTAATTAACTGATTATTAGGAACTTTCAAAACTTATTGTATTTACTGATGTCAACAGCAAACCTGTTCTTGACATGTTTGTCGGTGCTGTAGCTGATGCTCCTGCTAAAGGTGTCACATTTTTACTTGTTTCGTACAAATGAGCATATTCTTCAGTTAGACTTAGCGCATCACTTCCAGCCCCATAGAAAATATGTGGAGATGCCAAAATGTAGCAAGACAGTGCTGACACTAGAACACCCATTGCAATCCATCGAGGACGATGACCACGGCCTCCGTAATACGCAATTACAATAGAAAACAGAATCTGACTAATTTCATTTCCCGTCATTACAATTCCTGTTCAGAAATAGAAAGATTATTTTTTTCAAGGATTTAATTAAAAATTACATTTAATATTCGACGACGACAACATCTAAATCTACACATAATTACGTGTACGTGAATCAACTAAACTGCTTTGCAAATAACGAGTTAGTAATTAGTATAGTAACTACATTATGTGTAATAGTGACTCACCAGCGGTCTGAGAACTGATTTTAAACCTTTTTTCCAAAGTGGTAATTGTGGCCGTAAAGTACGCCCATGCCATACCCTGAATGATAGCTAACATGGAAAAAACGAGCATGAAAGACTTTTTAGAAGCAAATTTTTGAATCCAGTCAGGGCTGAAACTTCCAAACCCGCAACGTCGATTTACATCATCCTCGTTCCCGGATCCAGGCAATTCAATTATGATCTTTTTTTGAGTTGGCTGCCCATTCGAGTCGGAGATGAGTGTTTCAACTTCCCCATCCGAATTTGTATTGTCGACGACTTCTCTCTCGAACTGCATAATTCCGTCTCCGTTCGTTATCTTCGGTTCTTCCGCTTCATTTTGGCCCATATTACTCAAAGCGGTCAAAATTTAATTAAAAGATCAATCCAAAATAACACCTACCAAGAAACGAGAACACGAGCACAAATTGAATTATCCTAGGGAAGTGTAATACGAAAACTACGCTTTTCGCTTTGGAGTACAAAAGAAAAAGGGAATTTTATTATCTACTCCATTGTTCTCAAAGATAAATCAAATATGAACAGAGACCTGAAGATTGTATTGTATGTTCTTCCTAACAGAGATTGAGCTTATCTTCCAATTTTCAGTTGGCGACTTTTGTCCATAAGCAGTGTTTACTTCATCAAGTTGAAAATACTGTCACAGGCATCTTATGCAACTAACTCAAATTCTATTGTATCCCATAATACGACTCCAAAGCAAAGCATTTTGCATCATTATTTGCGTGTATGGGACTGTAATAATGTGAGAATTGTGACTCAACGTGCTTCAGGAATGCATTATACTACTTAGCCCCACGTCAGATAACAGTTTTGCTACTATATCTCGAATCGAACCGTGCGAGTCAGGGCAGCGACAAGCAAAATATGACAGAACAGCAAAACATTATAATTAATTTAAACCTCATTCAAACTGTAGTAGTTTTTATTTGTATTATTTGTGATGGTTTTCAAGTCAGATCGATTGAATACACTCTGAAATAAACTTGACAATAAATTGCATAATATCATGATAATAAACTTACCTTAGAAATCGAAATCATTGCACAGACAAAAATACAAAAAACAAAGTGACAAAATAAAAACAAAGAATTTTGAATCTCTATACACACATAGCACATCACTACGAGGTTTTTTACATTCATCCTCGCATCTATGCGTTTTACTTTTTTACTTGTCACAACTTGAAACTATTATGTACTAATGATTTTTTTGATTGTGTTTAATTACACAAAACGTTTTTGCTACTGCCGTTTTTGGTAAACACAATGTCAAATACCTTGTGATTAACCTTAGTAACAATTATCATCATTTGTTTACTTGTGTATTTTATACTGATGTGGTAATGACCTCTTATACATAAAATTTGATTGGAATCTTTGCTGTACTGTAAATTATTATCTATTTTTCTTTAAGCATTAAGCGTGTTTCATTCTAATGAGAACACTAAATGTAGCATTTATTCCATCAGCTCTATAGTATTAAAAGCATTATTTTTATTATATAATATATTTACTATACCATTACATGTAGTATGATTACTATAATGAAAGAAATTTTGCTATCATTAAATAGCATTAATTCCACAAGAAAAATCACAAGACACAAACAATAAATGTTCGGGAATCGTTCAATAAGAATTTTATATAGAGTATTAATTCATTATTACATTTAAATGGTAAAGAGTTAATATAATATAGTATTAGTATAAATGTGTTTTATATACTCTTTCGTCATTGTTCAAAATGTTTGTTTACGTACATTTGGCATTTTTTGGCACTTTCATTTTATGAGGACAAAATGTTACCATGACGAACTTTTTTAACTTGTGAACGTAGTTTGTTATGGCTCTCGCTCTGGGGTACGTTGAGACTTGCTTAAATGTCTCTCTAACCCTGCCTGTTCTGTAATCACCTTGAACTTTCGTTTTTCTGTGGCTTGGAATATTGTATTACCTTAACAAGTTGTTGGATGAGACATCAAATAAGAGAAGTTGTTGAAGTGTAATTGTGAGTGGTTGCTCTTCATTAGTTGCAATAATTAAAACCCGTGACGGTCCACTTGTCTTCATTTGTTGTTTGTGGGTCTCACGCGAACACTGTAGCCAAGATTGCTCTCAGCCATTTCAACATAAGGATACTTGTTGTCGATATTATTACTTGCAGTGGAATTATTTGTCGTGGGGAGAAGAGTTGGAGGTCTCAAAGGTCCCTTCGGCCTATGCTTAAATCTCCTCCGGAGACGAAGTGTGAGAACAACGGAGACCAGGAAGGAAAGTAAAAGGCTTAAACAAAGCAGAATCCAAAACACCCAACTCGTCTGAAGTACTTCCCACTCGTCACAACTCATTTTGGGAGAATAGCGAAACGGGTAGTCGCGGAAAATGGGGAAGAAGAAATTCCAGAAAAGCATTCTGTAAGTCCATATCGGTCAATCAAGGGTAGGGTAATTATTAATTAAGGATATTGCTTGTTGGAATAACTCAGTATTATAAAAACTACCGTTTACGTACCTGTCTGTAAGGAAATGTTTATCCATGTGTGGCTTGAGACTTAGGACGGCAAAGTCCTGATTCATTTCGGTGTAATTGGTCCATTGCATTGAAGACGAACCGGTAGTCTCCTCGTGCTGTTTCTCCACCTCAGTCACAGTCGGATTCCTTTGTACCAAAAAAACGAAAAATTGGCAAAATCAACAAAGAGATTCAATTTTGAGTGCTTCCTTTGGTGACCTTCTTTGGTCCGTATTTTCGCATTTTTCGACTGCCTCGTTCGTTCCACCGTTCTATCAGTCTCCGCAAAACTGAGTTTCTCTTCGATTATTTCTGGAGAAATATCATGCAATCAATTTTTTTAAACTTTCTGCTTTAAGTGAAATCGATCCATGTTATAAAATGAAGTTCTTTTTGTGTGAAGGAAACAGAGGAGAAAACGGTCGATTGCAGTGCATTGGCAGAAAGAGCGCTTTGTGATATTAAAGTCCCATGTCCATTCAAAAAACACCAGTTTCCCAGACATGTTTTTCCTGTCCAAAGGTGTTTTTATCCTATTGGTTTTTCTCCTTTTCCTATGAAAACGTTTTCTCAAGTTTTTTTTCGTTGAAAGTCATTTCAGCAAAGCTAAAGTAGAGAACCTTCTGGTAAGCGCATCTCATCCTAATCGCATCGATGGCAGACAATTGAGCTCAAGCCGAACTATACTACCAAGATGAATGAGAATACTTATGCTATATCTTAGTTACACTACATCTGAAAATTTTCGAAGCTCAGGTCAAAAGTTAATGGAAGTTAAATTGGCTTACCCCGTCCTAGCGAAATTACCCCAGATGGTCATCATGAGATCGCTCATCTTTTTGTCATCATACGAACGTAAGTGGTTACTATAGTTGAGGTACGCTTCTCCAAACACGAACTGCAACTCACTTTCATGGTACGCTCCTGGAGACGAACAGTCGGTGGACACAAAAGACAAAAAAAGTGAATGACAACGAAACGATATTAGCTACGAATGACTTGGCAAAATGCAAGAGAAGTATATATATGTGGCATAATTTTGAAATCACCTACCTATCCATTCTTGTCGTCCCATTTTGACGTCGTCCACACTAAAGTATGTAAATTCGTAGAGGAATATTGGTTTTGGATTGTGAATGGAGAGTAAATTCATTTCCTTGATACATGGAGCTTTAAGCCCCACGTCCGATATAAACTGTTATCAAAGTATTTTACATTATTGTAAGAAAGCAGGTTGTATTATCTATAAGTATGTAATTTCTACACTATGATAGCACTTCTTATAAAAGTATCCGTTGAAAATAGAATGGCAGTGACGCTTATAATATGTATTCCCCAAGTTTGCATGAAATGCTGAAGCGTTATGTTTCAGGTAGACTTTTCAGATGTATTTTTCACTGCATACAGCAATTGGCGTCAAGGGCTGCCTGACTTTGAAAGCAACGTAGAGCTGCTAACATTTGTTAACTGACATGTCACGATGAGTCCAATATGACGACGCTCAGTCAGCAAAATTGGAGAACGCGGGAACACAGAACACAAATCGGGAGAAGGCAAGAAGAAAGGGGAAGTGGAGGGGAAGAGCTGTACTCACGATACTCTCGTGCCAAATCTGAAGACATCCGGCAATAAATATCTCAGAAAAAACTTTACTCTAGGGACAATGACGTGGGGGCGACGTGTGACAATTTGTTTGTGCACTGTGCAACAGCAGGCCATTTTGAAGACAAAAAATTCAGTCCTTCAAATAAAGTTGGAGAAAGGAAGCCCACGAGATAAAAAGTATACGCGACTCAAGAGGAAAAAGATCTACTGTTACTTACATCAGACACCGAGCTAGTTTTTCCCAAAGTGTCATTTTCATTGAGTCCATATCGGTAGAGATACTGGACCGTTACTGAATGGATCATGGCTGCTACATTGGCTGAAGTCACCGTCGGCAAGTTCTCCAGTAAACTCAACACGTCCAGCTGAACAAAACTTCTCAAGTCTTTTGTCTTCGTAGTCGGCCCAACTGGATAATTTCAGAACACGAACTATAATGCATTATTTTGCATTATTAATGGAGTGCAGTGTAGAGTGTAGGTTCTATGCACTCCGTCCCGTCCCGTCTGAGTTTAGTGACGTAATAGTAATGTCATGTGCCTACCCTGCTGTCTTTCATATCTGCGGACGTTAGGTTTCTTTCATCACGAAAAAATGTGCAACTTTCAGCACTTTTTTGAAAATAACTTATTATGTGACTATACATAATATGTCCGTTTTACTTAGTGATATATCGACGTGGCATACGATACGACATAGGCAAGAAAAATCAAGGCAAGATGCATGTGTACAGTTGTATCTAACTAAATGTATTAAACTACTAAACACTAGACCAACGCTAAGGAAAAAGCCTCTAGGGTAGTGTATTTTGGTAAAATAAGAGAGAATTTGGGTGCGAAAGATAGACGCGATACGGTAAAAAGAGAAAGCCATAAAGGAATGTGCCATTTCCGGTTAATGTATCTTAATAGGAGAAGCTGTGGAGAGGGTGTAGTTGGCGTCCTTGCTTGCACTTACACTTAGTGAACCAGATGGTAACTTCATCTCGAGTAAAGCCGGTGAGAACGGGAACTGTGTGGAATGCTTTAGCTCGAATGAGTGCTTCCGGGTGATCTAAGAGAAACTTGCCTCCGAACTTTCCATCGATCACGGTTGCGTAGGCCAGGCTTAGCCCATCCTCCAACTTGGCGTGCTGCAAATTCCAACATGAATATCGTATTGCAAAATATAATCTCTCGACTCTTCAATCCTGTTATTTTGTTCACAAATACAGATCATAACCTAAAGTGCCTGAAGGCTGCAAGGACCCTAAAATCCAATATCCAATTTGATGAAGCTTTTCCACATACGCAAATTTATTGAGGTACCCTGAAGCATTGTGATAAGCGTATGCCAAACTGCCGTCAACCATTTCTTCTCACTCGACCGACAAATCGGATATTTTCCTTATACAAAAGCATTATGTCGTCGTCTTATATACCTTCGTTTTCTTTACCATTTTCGTCGTTATTCAACCTTTTTGTGCAAATTCAATTCCATTATAACAAGACGACGTTTTCTTTTCTTCCGCAGTGAAACTCTATTTTTCCATGAAAGGCATACAAAAAAGATCATTTCTTTTCCTCCACTCCACTTGCTTTCCCCACTTGATGTCTATAGAAACCTTAATACATTCTTTAGCACGAAACATTTAGCGGAAGTTGTATGGTTTCATATGCTCATGGGTTTCTCTCCAAACTGCAAACGACTCGGTTTTCCTTGTTTTTCCGATTAATTCAACCGAGTAGAGTATTCATCCCTTGTTGAAACTAAACCTACCTACACCAACTGATGGGAAATCACTGGTAGTTTTTATTCGGTCGTAAACCTATCCTTCATGCCTTGCTGTCTTCCAGTTTCAGATGTTTGACCTGTTTTCTCCTTCTCTCACTCAGTGCGTGTTTGAAGAGTCGTAAAACCAACTTGTATTACTCTGTTTGCAAGTTGTTTTCAACCCATCAAATGAGGCTGTCATAAATTGTTGACCTTTCAGTGCAATGAGAATGAGATATGAAATGATTAGCACTTAGGTTTGTCTCATCAGCACTTTGACCTATTCCAATTTCACTAAAATATTCGCTAAAGGCGTTATACCTACCCTTGTTTCCTATGCTTACATCTTCTTCTAGTATTCACCATGTACTGATTACTGATGTACTTTATCATTATATTTATGTTTATTATAAATTCCAAAGTACACTTTTGGCGCTTAGACCAGCCTCCTATCAATGTGGGCAATGTGAGATGACTATGTATATGTATTATGTATACATTACCTGCATGATTATATTTGGCGAAAAGGTGCGAATACAGTCGACCAAATCTGTCGTTGGATGAATTGGACAACCAAGTTTTTCTGCAATTGCTTCGGCATGCCTCTTTGGTGATAATTGCACGGCCCATGGAGCACCAGAACATCCCGATTGTACAGTCACTCCCACGAATTTTCCTTATAAATAATTTTAAAAGTTAATACAATTATTATGACCGAAAATGAATTTGAGCCATATTTCCCACAGCTATAATTAGTAAATGCATAGACTCTTCAAGCGATTTGTTGCATTCAACACTTTAAAAAGGCTGTCTCAAGACGCCCCAACTGTGTTAAAATATTCATAGTCCCATTATTGGACTTCACCTCGAGCACAGCAACGGCAACGGTGGGTTTAGCTGCAAAACACCGTAATTACAAATTACTTAATTGACCAAATTGCAGAAACGGTATGAGTCTATGAGGCCAATTCATTATTTTTAGATACCACAGGCTTAACTTGGGAGTAATAGTCGTGTTGTGCAAAGTTTATGCAACATTTATGGTGTTACGAAGTCCGTATTTAGGGTTACCGAAGTACAGACGTCGTTAGAAATGTTTTCATTAATAGTCAATCAAGTTTAATTGGAATCAAAAGAGTACATTAAGATAGATTGGTGTAGATTTTCAGATCATATTTCTACTACGAAATTAGTGGTAGCGCTTAGCGCACAAAATCCAGGGTAATTTCTTGATGATTTGTTGAAGTATTTTTACCTTTCGAGAGATCAGAGAACATGTGAAACATGACGCTGGCTGCACCGGCACTGTTTCCAACTAACGTCACCCGCTGCGGATCACCACCAAATTGCCCAATGTGCTCATGAACCCAGTCCAGCGCAAGGACTTGGTCCAGCATCCCGTAATTTCCTGGTGCTGCTCGGTCCGCCGTGCTCAGAAATCCTTTTCCCGTTAAGCATGAAAAGAAATGAAAGAAAAGAAAACCATAATAGGAAAGGAAACAATCAGAAATGTATCGAGCAAAATGAACAGCGCAACTTTGCGGAGAAAAGTGGTCAAAATCATTACGTGTCCTGTTTAAGATATAATAAATTTTTCCATCCCACTCACAGTCAGACGATTATGTGTTTTTGTCTATGGCACAAATCAATGTTTTGTATTGTATTGTGCACTGCACTGTGAAGTTGTGGTACTTTAGCTATTATTACTTTATTTTTTGTATTTTCCTTCTCATTTATTATTTGTTGACGTAGGTTTCTCTTACCAAATAAAATGACTACGACTACAATCCTCTATAGTTGCTGCCTTTATATCCGTCAACATCGAGTGCAGTGCATTGATTATTTTATTACTTAATTATTATTATTATTATAGTTTCTTTGAATCCACTTTATATTATACATACGGGTCCATAAAGATGGAACAACAAAATGCGCTCAGTAGTAGTTATACTTATGCTAACACACAATGTGTACATATACCCGTAATCGCGCTCACAACACTGCTGGACTTACACTTTTGTATATAGCTTCTTCAATTGTTTGCCTTTCGACGTTGTAGAAAAAAATAACGTTCCGAAAAAGTACACATTGAGCCAACTCCAATAGTAAATAACAAATATAAAATGTATTATCAATAATGTCTTATTACGACTTGCGCTGGTAAAAGCGATAACTTTCATGGTTCGACTTTTATCTAAGGACTAGCAACGCATAGCATCAATTTAATTATTAAGTAATCCGCATAAATATAGACAATTGCGATATTTGTGAGTTGTGTTAGTAAGCAACAGTATATTAAACGATTACCAATACGTGCTAATTATTAGACAAGGACGAAAGAGATCTTTTTTCGCTTTCCGACTGTGTAGTGGTTGCAAAACCGAATTTCGGTGAATGTTTGTGTTACTTTGCGGCTGTTTTTGCTCAATTGGGTTGCGGATTAAATATAAAATGGGACTAAATTGGAGTTGAGTGAGCGGGATGACAGAGATAATCTCACCGAGTGGACCAAGTCTATAGTTGAAAGTGATGACGATGAGATTTTGTTGGGCTGCTAGTATTTGACCCGGGTACAGCCTCCCCGCATTCATGTAGTACGAACCACCATGGATGAAGAAGAAAATGGGAAGTCCTTCACCCGCAATCTCACTTCCATTTTCGTTCTATGAAGATCGGTCAAATTAAAAAGCAATTTGTTACATTATAATCATATTTTAATACTCAATTACTTACTATAATATTCGTTTATAGGTAGGAATATGTTTTAAATTGAATTTGAAATTATAGTAATTAGTATAAATTAAAATAGAGAGCCCGCAAGGGAAGGCGAAATTACGATCTCAGTAATGTCTCATGTTCATGCTTTGAAAAAAAGAGAGTAAAGTCTATGGAAGATTATGAATTTGATTATTATAGGTAGCAGCTTTTTAATTTTCTTTGCAATGCATGGAATCGGCCCATGAAAATTGAAAATGGAGAGAAGAGATGAGATTTTCTAATCTGAATGCGTTTACGAACCCAGCGGGGTGCACCGAGATTCAATATCATAAAATAGTAAAATTTTCAGTTTCTGAGCTCATTTCATTCGATAAACGGGAAGGAAAACATCGTGTCAAAACCCATTTTGATATTTAGGAAGAAAATAGTGGAATACGATACTAGTGGAATGTCACAATATCACGTCAACGTGATTGACTCAGAGTTGATCTCAATAGTTTCTAGGCAAAGAGTATGATTACTTCGTTATTCTTGTTACTCTGAAAAATGAGAATTTCTCTTTCAAATTCCAACTTGATACTGTGGTTTTGGAAGACTCGTTTATATGCAAAGCTCGACGTTGCCTGCAGACTGACGACGTGTCAAAATTTCAAAAATTCTTCAATTTCTCGTTTTCTTAAATATACGTACCAAAAAACTACACAAAAATAGACTACAAAATTCCCTGTTTTGACTCTATATGTGTAATCTTTTGTGTATTATAATGCGCATTTTACACCTTTCAATTTTTGTTGAAACCCTGCACTCAAATTTTAATTTACTTGACTCAATGAATAGAAAATATATACAGTCGAGAATGGCGGTTGTCACTTCATTTCAACGTACAGGATCGTCACTTTTACTTAAAGGCACAAAGTACGCACTCCAATACGTGATTTGGGATACATTTTCACTGTGGAATGCGGGGAAAAGCCTTTTGTCTCTCTCTCAACTCTCAAGTAAATCAGGCAGAGGGTGCACTTAAGATGAGGCGTAAAATCTTTTGTATTTTCAGCTGTTCCGAAAAGATTTGGCAGTAATTAAATTCTATGTGAGCGTTAAAAAAATTCAGGAAAAGCTCTACATCCAACCGCACCGCATCACAAGACTGGAGTTTCCGAAATATCAAATCCACTCTAAATGAAATCAAATGGCACTCCGTGCCGGTAAACTTGTTACTTGTTTTCTTGTTTGTTCTTTATTCTTTTCACTCCGGCTCCGAGAAGAATACGAAAAAAAGAAACATATACATACAATACATTCTGTAAAAATATACATTTGGATTCTGTTCCGTATCCGGTGTAGGAATTGAAAGCTCTAGCATTAGACTTATCTCAAATCTCACAAAAACTTTAAAGTGCATGCAAGCCTGCAAGGTCCCTCCAGAGCACTTTTTTCTATACAATTTCTCCAAAGGAGGACACATACGATAGGAGGTTTGGAAGCAGAAAGTAAATAAGAAAAAGTGCAGAATATGGGGTTAAGATGAGAAGTTACCAAAGGCACGTAGAGATTGAGGGTGAGGCAGTCTTCGCTCATGTTGTACATCTCCAACTTCCGTTTTCGCATCACAGCCCGCTGACTCCTTGTGAACACCACATCCCAAATCTTTTGCTCGGCCGGTTGGTAGCAGATTGGACCGAATTCCGTCGCGTTCAGAACTTCGCCAGGCCAAGATTGAAGCGGCATCGGAGGCTTGAAATGCCAATATAAAAAAAGAAGGATAAACGTCTGGCAATTAAAGATTCAAAAAATTACTAAATAAACGATTAATCATTTTCCAGAGTATGCTTCATTTCACATTCGAAGGATAAAAATGCTCCAAAGCGCTCCATAAGATATAAAGTGGTCAGGAGCCTTCAGCTGGTGCCATTTACCAATAACTCCATAGTAGGAAGTGAGGGGGATGCAGGTTTGTTGAGAGAGGAATTCGAAATGGTTCAAATTCCAATTGATTTATAATGTTGTGGGTTGTGGCACTTCGCCCTGAAGTAAAGGGATGACTTCGCGTATTGAAGACGACTAGACGACTCCGTGTAGAAAATGTTATATTATGCATTCCTGTTGCCTTCCTAACATAAGGTAATCATCATTGTATTTTGTATGCCTAAATACTCGTTAGATCCCTAACGAGTTTCTTTGCTCTTGAAGCATGCTGAGCAATAAAACTCGTCAAATTAGACTGGTTGAAAGTGAAATCTTTTTGGGTTGTCGGTGTAGTCGGCCCGAAGTCGTCCATTAGCATAGAAAAGGGATTTTTGAGGCATTTCAAAGTCTCTATTCTTCGTGTCTGTTCACTGTTTTCCAATTCTGAAGGGATTTCTCAAACCTATTACGACCATCCATAAAAACTATTGCTAAAGAATACGCTGGGACTGGGAATCGTCAACAAAATACTACTGTAAATCTTCCAACAAAATTCATGCCATCCTTTCCAGTTCTTAATTTTATACGTTAAGCGCTTCTGAAGAACGCTTTTCTCATTTCCTTCCTCCTATACAAAGGCACCAGTACAATGTAACAACTTAAACAAAAAAGATTATGACAGTGAATTAGTAACGATGATAGATAGTATGATTAAGGTATGATTTTTTAGCAAACTTTAGCGGTTGCTTATTGGATCGGATGATTGGTAACCGTTCGATTTCTACTGATGAAAGCATTTTTACATTTTTGCACAGCAGATTTAACTTCAGTCATCATAAGAGTAAATTGATCTATTTGAATTGCGATGGGTTGTCCTCATTTACAAGAGTGTCGTAAAGTCATAATTTACGTTTGCTCTAATGATGAGGTGAAAGACACATTTCAGATTTACAGAGCAAGCGCATATAGCACTCAACCGATTAGTCAATTTACGACGCGTTAATAAAATAGTCATAAAACAGTGTAGATAATCCATCGAACGATTGCAATGTTAATACTATTTCTGCAGTATTTACGAACTTGAACTTGAACTTGATGTTTTTGTTGAAGTACATTGTCTCCTGAACTAACTGAGCAGGTTTGATGTGAATGCGTTCCATTATGGGCTTTATGGGCTGCGGAACAGATTGTTTGCTGATTTCTTAGGTCTTCTTGGCATTCAGACTTTCCAGACTGAACCCTTTGGACTGGATTTCAGAAATTTTCCAGTGAGTATGATATGATAAAACGTTATATTTTCAGGGTATGATAATTTTCATAACCCTCTTGAAGAAAGCTTTTATTATGCTAATCTCTTCCGAACACCCAGTCGCCTTGAAACAGATTGGCTATTGAAAATGGTACTTATCTCGTGATTTATGAGTTCATGCTACTCAATAATCTGCACTTTTTTGCACATAATATGTTCTCAATGGGTTCGTGAAAGTTTTGGTTTAGGTCAGATTGATAAAGCTCTCCTCTAAGTTTTTGAGACTGAATTTGACTCTGTAACTTTGTTACTTCGTTGACATTAAGGCAGCTTCAATGCTAATGACAGATTCTCCAGTCAAAGTCGAAGCGAGACCATTAATCTCTCTTCGTTATGATACTCGCAGAGCTCTAAATTGCCTTCATTTGGTGTAGTCAACATGGAATTAAACAAGAAAAACCACAGCTAAATATGCAAGAGTACATGTTACCACCCATGTTCTGCTGTCGGCAATAATAATTGAGTACGGCGGTTATCTGCTTCAAGTTTGCGACATATTGCATTACTATACTTGCTTTCAAACTTGCAATCCAGATTTATAAAATCGCAATGAAGAAGAGCAATGAATTAAAACCTCATTATGTTTTGTGGATACTAATGGTAATGGTACAGTTCATGTCGTTGGAGCTAGGAATTCGCTAACCAAGATTCAGTAATGTTGTACCAATTATTGTAGTTATATAAAGCTTAATTATGCCACGCAGAAATCATGAGCAGACAGGACAGCAGAACTATCGTATATAAATACTTACTTATTATGTAGTAACCTGTACTTGCCCGTGTCAATCACCCAACTTTCGTATGTACATGATGTACACTGTTATCTCGGCTAACAAACTATAGCTGGATTAATGAAATTAAATCCACCTTTCCAGTAATCACGTCATCTTACTGAACTCACTGAAGCTTTCCATCTTTGCCCCGAGTACGTGCACCAACTACAATGAGTAATCAAATCATTGATCGCAGGCTTCGTAGGTACTTATCACTTAAAGTCTGTCAGTCAAAAATCCACATGTAAACTGTAGTCAATGCCATTACCCATCCGTTTAGTACTCTACTAATACGTATATACACATAAGGCATTATATTTACGTTTATTTACTGCGCGTCAGACGTAATATATAGTACTTGGTATGAATGAATAGTGTCTTCGTATGTTGCCAGACTCAAACTTAGGTTTATATGAGAATGAAGTCATTTCTTATTTTATTCTTTCTTATCACTTATCACTGTGTCAAGTGTCATTATTAGAATAAATGACTGCTTCTCTGGATACATTAAAATAATGTAAGCAGCGCGACGTTTTTGAAGACAAAATACTAAGTTTGTTTATGGAAACAGTTGTGGCTTACCCGAAATCGGAGGTCACTAACGGGAGGTTCAGCGTATGGTACTCCAAGAAATCCTGCGACACGGCGTGTCTCAGTTCCAAGTTTGACATTGAACAAAGCTCCACGAATTTTGCCGAGCGAGGTTTGAACGATGAGGTCCAGCGGGTCTTCAGACACAAAGGGAGCGGACGGGACGGGAGCCCCGGCGAGCCCTTGGGGAGACGCGAGACGTTGCGAATTGACTTCTTCCTCGCGTGTGAGCCATGGAAGAGTAAAGAGGACAAAAAGACTCGCTCGGGTCACCGGAAGATACATTGGGAATGTGACCCACAACCACATGTTCGAAGACGTGTACTACATTTCTGACATTCTCATTACAAAATATGCCGGGACTGGGAACAAAAGCTCTGGACGTCTACCAGCCTTGAACGTAGAAATCCATTGTTCATTCTTTTGTTATCAAGAAATGCGAAAAGTGGCACAACTGAATTTCGTCCCCAAGGAAATTCTCTCGAATTATATGAACGAATTTTGTTTCATTCAAAATGTTTTGCCCTCCAGTCTTCCCTTTGACTAGAAACAGGATTGTGATTGTGACAAAAATGACTGGTCAATCCAGAGAGACCTCCGATTTCAAGTAATCATCACATCACAACAGTTCTGTAAGCAACAAAAACAAAGTTAGAGGAAATCATGGAACTACGTATATGCAGTGATTCCACAACCGCACAATCCATTTATAGTAATATTGATTATCGTAATTACGCAAACCCTAAGCTTTGACTACTACAGAATACAAACTACAGGATAGGTCTACCGTACGCGTACAATACGATTTAGGAATTCGCATATTTATTTCATCGAAACGGCACTTTACTTCGCCATATTACGGTAAGGTAAATTTGAAAAAAGAAATAAATTTAGACTTGTTCACAAATTTGAAGAGCTGTTTGCCAAAGAAAAACAAAGCTTACTTGCTTTGTCTGTTTTTTCTCTCTACCGAATTCTCTCTACACCTTCGCAAAAAAGGGAAAATGTAAACTATTTGGGGATTTCATTGATTTTGGCACGTTTATGTAAACTTTGTTTGGTGCATGCTTCACATATCTTTGGGTACACAAAGTACTAAGGTTGACAAGTTGCTAAAAGTGCGGTATTCACTGCATGCTTGAGAATATCATGAAAATGATATTTCATATTTATTATAATATACAATTTCCCTTAATGGAATTTTGGATAATACAAATACCAAAACTGTTATCATGATACACGGATGCGATCTAAACAACTTTATATATGTATAATAAACATAAAAACGCCATGGAATGAGACACAATGTCTGGTACATTAATATTCTTAAATGCAGTTAGTAAATAACGTCATATGCACATTACTTAGTGATTTCGAGGCCAAATAAATTTGTAAATGAAAAACATCTCAAAGAGTGGTAAATAATGGTAATCATAAAATTTATGTACCTTGAGACAAGTAAGTCCAGCAATGGAATGGTGTAGAAGTACAAGACAGAAGACCTTGCTTGCAGAGTAAAGATTCTAATACACCGAGAGGCAGCGAAAGTCTGAGAAACTTTGTCTTTGGTGATGCTGTAACTGAGAGAACCGGAGGATGAAAACAGAAAAGAATGCGACGTCTTGGAAGTCCTTGGTGCTTGCTTGGTGGTAGTTCGCGAAGGAGTTTGCGGGAGTGTGACTGAGTTGACTGAATGTCTCACACTGCCTCACTCAACTTGAACGCGAACACAGTGGAGTCCATAAGAGATTCTTGTGATCTCCTCAGACAGGGGCGCATGGCACATTTCCATTTTCCCTTACGGATCACCAGCTAAACCAATATAGCTTCTCTTGCATTTCTAAAGTCACTGAGATGGTCCTTACAAAGCCCTTACGACAAACCAAAAAGGTACTACAAGACTACAATCTACAATATTGCTTAAAATGCTCCACTGCTCATCTTGCATCCCAGGCTCGTTTCCTATTTGGTTTGAAGTAACGATGCTACAACCATTTCTACACAAGTCCATAAACAATTGCGGTGTATATATGTTTCGATGTAAATCTGTCAACGTGAATTTGCTCCACGCTTTGACTACAAGCATTATTTTTTAAAGTGAATTTTATGATTTTCTCTTGTTTTGTAAGGTGAGATGGCATTTGTGCACAAAAACATCAAATCAAAATGCATAGTACAACTGTACGACTGCACAGAAACCACGACGTTTTTTGTGTTGTGTTGTGGGTCTATGCGAGAATGAGATGAAATCGTGGCCACACATGCTGGTCAAACCGGATTGTACCCAGCAGGAGACGACTGTCGACTGTTGAAAAAGTCGAAAACGATGACGACTCTCCCTCTATCAAGGCTACAATGGGGAAGGGATTCATTTGTGACATTTCCACTTGATGAAGGACAGTAGATTGTCAACCGACAGCGACTGGGTCACTGAGATTCTAATTGTTCTAATGAAATAGGCGAAAAAAAAGTCTGATCGCTAATCTAACAAAAAGCCTGTTCATTCATTTATACTTTTTCCTCGTCTTTTAAATGCCATTATTACGTAGTGTACTTCTCGAGCAGAACGGCAGAGAATGTATGAATTTAGAAGAAAGAAAGTCAATCAAATGAAAGCTTGAGACTGGAAGATTGAGAAAGACACAGTCACAGTCTCAAAATACGTTATACAAGAAATCTTTTCACTATCTTGTCTTTTGGAAAATATTGGAAAATGAGGTTGAAATTGACAGGGATGCTGTAAAAGTGAAATTCTTTTAAGGTCATGTAACGCGAAGAAGCAAGGACGCTGCTCAAGAGAAATTGCAGTGCGTGCTGTAAGAATGTGTGTTTGGATTCTTGAAAACGAAGTCACCATGTAGTGAGATTGTGAGACGTGTGACATGCTTGAATGAGAAAAAGTGAAGGACGACGGGAAACTGCCGGGGACTCTATCCAGAACTGCAGTCGCACCCTGTCTTTCATCATCTCATCAAAAAGAAGCGGAAGTTGTGACTGAACAGAGTAATCGAGTTATTTATTCCCTGCGGCATGCAATCCTGCAGTAGCGTTTGAGATATTGGAAAACGAAGCGTCACAGTCACAACACAAAGTTTCTACGATGATATCCACCGCACATACGAAAGCACTTATTCATTCCATATGAAATTGCCTCCAACAGAAACTGAAGAGAAAAGTCTAATGCAGTTTCTAGTGTACGGTCACCTGAAGACCTGAAATAGGGAAATCAATTGTATAAAATCCTGGAGGGCACATACACGATACACGACTCCAACGCCAGAACTGTTGAATTATGTACCAATAGCAAGTCCATTTGGTCGTCTCTCTATTGTCATGTCTATCGTTCTTTCTTCTAGACACTTGGTAAGACACGTGCCGACCCAAGTATAGTTGTTTTCCGAGTAATATATTACTGTTAGGTGTTAGCTAGTAGGCTAAGACAATGAAAACTACGAATAACAGTGGCAGCCTCTTACTACGAAATCAGGCAATCGGAATAAGCATACTGTTGTTGTGTCTGTGGTTTCGTGTTCTGCATCAAATGATAAACTCAATTGGAAGAAGAGCTAGAAACTCCCGGTTCCGTCAATTCTCAGTCTCATATATTCAAACTGCTTGATTCCACTCTCAGTGGTGTTAGCGTCATGTGATATTTGTAGCACTGGAACTGGAAC
Source organism: Harlomillsia oculata (assembly GCA_019776145.1). Classification (NCBI taxonomy): domain Eukaryota; kingdom Metazoa; phylum Arthropoda; class Collembola; order Entomobryomorpha; family Oncopoduridae; genus Harlomillsia; species Harlomillsia oculata. The sequence continues at coordinate 23,674 of JABASF010000745.1, forward strand.
TGGAAGTGAGTACCGTATCAAGTATCAAGCACATGAAGTAGTAATACATACTAAAGAGATGGCAAGAAGTCTTCCGTCGAGAAGAATTAAGCACTATATGTATAATGTATTATCATCACCATCACCATCACCCTACCGCACAGGGTTGGCAAAGCAATTCCATTACGGATGCACAGTCATTTGCAATATGGGTCGGTCGGTGTACATTCTGGCCTAAAATCCCGTTTCGGGTGGTAAGGTCGGGTCATTCTCCCAAAAAAGACAGAAACACGGCATGGCACGTCTCATCAAAATTCTTATCGGGGTTTCCCAGTCTGGCAGCGAAAGCATTCAAGTGCACAAATGTGCGACACTATCACATTTTACATTACTACCACAGGGTACGAGTTCTACACTTTTTCCATTTCTGACATTTTGGCACAGAACGTTGAGTACGCTACGGTCCCTTCAAAGCCTAAGACCTTGACCAATAAGAGCATAGAGATGTGCACAAGCTATAAAAGTCTAGATTTCACACTGCAAATTGGATACCCAGGCAGGGGTGACATGAGACCAGGATCTGCAAGATCTGCACTGCAGTTGTGGACATTCAAAGAATGTGAAACGACAACGACTAAACGAGTAAGCGAGTGACAATGACTTTTGCCCAAATGTGAATTTGCAAATGCAATCAAGTAAGCTGGAAAATGGCAACTTTGAAATTTGTACAATGATCACAATTTCCATTCAGTCTACTAATTAACTCCAGACATAGTGAACAAAGTCAAAGTATAATTAAACATGAGATGAAGAGGCGGAAACCAAATTTTCTTCCTAACTCCAGAGCTAATTGCTAACCTTCACAAAGTTTCTTAGACTTTGTCAAATTATTATAATGGAAAAGTCACTTGGGCTTAAGTTGAAAGAAAACACAATGTCATGTATTAAACTCCTTCATCTCAATAAATCCCATCTGTAAACTACCACTTACGGTCTACTAAAACTAACAAACTCTAACTTTCTAACTATACTAACCCACCAAAACAAGATACAATTTGGCATTTTAATATTCTTTCCCAATTTTTCTAACTACACAAATGCAATACTGTTCAGGGAATGAAAGTTCCCAGCTTCACTATTCATCTTCGAAGAAGCAAGTTCTTCCTTTCAAATTAAATGGATAGTGTTCTGTAACGACTGTATGCAAATATATTAGCATAACAAAACACGGCTGAAAATGGAACGGGACGACTGGGACACGCGACACATGTCATTCCGTGAATGAATTTCAGTTCGCTCTTAATCCGTAACTTTCGTATGCAGTGGAAGTGAACTACCACGGCACGGACCGTGCAACACGGACAGAATTTAGTGAAGGTATTCATTTACAAGAAGGCAAATTCTACCAGAATGACATTTCTACTTGTGAAATGATAGATAAGTAAATTCCTCTCATTTCCATCAGTTTAGTATCTTTCATTTCCAAAAATAACCACCTTCCATATCAACTGTTTGATTGTTTTCAAACTACTAGATAAGGACGAAAAATAACCGATGCAATGAATGATTTCCTGATAAATAATAAGGAAATGAAATGTCCCCATTATGTTTTTATTAAATAATGTTTTGCACACTGTTTGTACTGTTCATAGTTACTTCATTCTATCGGCATTTATTAAAATTTTATTTCAGTATGAAAGGTAAACATCTGTAAACGTTTCAATAATGACTCACACATAGCGTACCATTAGCAATAATATAGTACTTTTTCTAAAAGCTAATAAGACCTCGTTTCGTCCAGTAATTATAAAAATATTAATCATTACCAAACGGTCATACTCTACTCGTGCACTATTAAGTAAGTATGCTAGTTAGACACAGCCTGAAGCTGTTATTTCTCGAATTAACAAAGTTCGTAATCGTAATGCATCAGGTCATCGTCATTAAAGGTAATGACTCACACCCTTTGGAAGCATTCAAAAGGCAATATCCAATAGCATAGCAACTAAAATAATCTGTAAATTTACCTCGTAATGTGTATTGTTCATTACAATAGTACGAATAAAACACTAGAATTGAAGCTTGAGCTTGGAACACCTACACAAAGCACCACAAAAGTACAACCCGTCTGAAATCCATCGTATAAATACTAACTAAATATAAATTAAAAACAAAGTTTTTAAAACGACTTTTGGCATGATGAAGAAGGAATGATACTTGTATGTAATATATTCACATCCAGTTTGACAATGTTTTGGAATGCGCATTTATTTAAAAATAACATTATAGCTTTGATGAGCTGCCGAGGGGTAAAATGAGACCATGTTGATTTGATTGTTACTTATCCATTCATCAATTCAATGATACAGACAGTGCTTGATACCTCTTCGTATGGTCCCAATACGTTTGATAAATGATTTATACAAGTCTATACGACAGAAGTGCTGTATTCTGATTTGGATATATCAGGTCTTAACCCTTATTGAATATTAGAACTTCTTTACCTTCCGACTGTTCGAACCTTTCGTATATTTAAATAAACAAAGTTCCTCAACCCCGTCCAGTAACTTGCTCACTTTCTTGCTAGATTCTGAAGAAAGAGAACACTATTACCATAACATGACTTAGTAGAATTAATTACGCAAACTATATGACTTGATCACATCATCTCATCATCTCATAACAACGACATCAGTTGCGTAATGTCTTAAATTAAAACAGTAAACATGATACGCTCAGAGCCTGTATTAATTCAATATTATAAATGAACCTTTGAAACCGTGTTTCAAGAACGAAAATTGAAACTATTTAACGATTGAGTGAACACGACCAATTCTGAATGCGCGAACTCATCATCTGGAATTGGAAGCACCGCACCGTAACGGAAATTGATACTTAACTATACTTAACTAGTTTTCGTCTTCAGTGTCGTCTCTACTACGTTTTCTTTTATTATTATCTGTAAACGTTTTAAAAATCCATTTCTGACTCTGTAGACCTCTACAAGAAGACAATGTTAATTTCGTCTTCTTTGTTGCCGTATCCACTGTAAGACATTTACCACTTCTACGGTTCATCAATTGCTTGTCCTTGTACAACCACGTGTCGTCTCGATGTAAATGTTCACACTGTACCATTTGAATTGAAGATTTTCCAGATGAAGACGTAGAAGCTGCACACTCATTTTCACGTCTCAAGTGGTTATCTTTACTAAAAATGAATGTCTGAAAGAAAAAGAAAGAATGTCACGAATCTTATTTTGAGAATTAGGATCAATCTTCCCAAGTGAAAATGGATTCCATTCTATTTATCAACTTTTGTGTACAAAAGTACAAATCCCAAGCGTACCTGACTAGGATATAACTCTGAGTGGCAAGGATATAGTCCTAGTTCATACTCTTCGGATTCAGTGTGTTGCATGTTATCCAGACACTGATTGGAATCTACATTCTTAACCTGTGTAAAGGGAATTCAAAATCTTGTACAATCCATTACTATATTTCCATTTGCTTCATGTCGCCCCACACAAAAGAAATACATAATGCAGTTTATTCGGTTGACATTAAATGTAAAATATACATAGAGAGTACATTGCCGAAAATAAATAACACGCTAGAAAAGTACTCCCATTTTGAGAACTTACTCGCGTATAGGTGTTCAAAAGCGTGGAACCGAAACGAGCGCAAAGCGCAGCATAGCAGAAAATACGTGAAAGGATAATTGGATTACAGGCGACAGTGGGGAGATGAACAATTAAAGGCTTGTTGAGCACAAATTGCATTTTGGTACTTCACTTTGTTAGCTAAATAATGACATCAAAAAAGCAAAACGTGTGACTTTGCAACTTACTTGGCCGTACTCCTTTGCATCAAACCACATTTGAAACTTTTCCTTGTAAATATTGTCCAGAAACCATTTAAAACTTTTGCATCGGCGTTTTTCTCGGAACAATATTCTTTTACTCACGTCTCCGTAATCAGAGAACTGTTAAACAAATAAGAACGTACCATATAAGAAATGAGCGTGCAGGATCACAAACAAATTAAATATAAAGCTAAATAGAATTTACCTTCAATTCTCTTCTATGCGCATAAAACAATTCTTTGTACTCGTCCATCCATACTTCCGCTAAACGTGCAGTATTCAGTCCATGTGAGTCCACGTTATTCGGGAAGCTATAGAAAAACAATTTTCAGTGTGCAATTATTTTAAAACTAAATTAATAAAAGACTTACGTGTAGGGATGGAAATTACGGAAAATATGCCCAACTCTTGAACATGGTATTATTTCCACAGAACCACCACATTGCCAAATCTGTAACGTCAAGTTACATCATTATTGAAGACAAAGAGATCTTGACCTCTCCCAACAACAACATAATGCTCCCAGCTTCATGGGATATATAAAAGATAAGATAATCCTTAAGTCACGAATATAAGTGTTTCAATTAACTACTTGTCTATAGTTTTAAGTAATGTCTGCTGTAATGTAAAACAGTTTGTAAACTGCTTGTGTTCCATAATAAACTCTACTCTGAATCTGAAATTAAAAGTAAAATCGTAATAATATCCGGGCACTCACTCTGAAAGACATTTCAAGATTTTCTCCGCCCCATAGCTGCATATCAGAGTCGTACGATCCAATTTCCCAAAAGTATTTGCGGTCAATCGCAAACAAACCTCCTGCCATTGTAGGTGATCGAGTTGGGGAATGATGACTTTTCTTTCGTTCAGCTTCATAACGAGGAATGTTTATCCAAGTAAAATGACCAGACCATGTAAATCCACCAATTTGAAAAAATTCACCATTTCCGTGGTAGTATTCCATAGTTTTGTCGTCAATCACATCAATGATTGGACAAACGACTGCAGTTCGTTCTTCTTTAATTCTCTGAAGCAATGGCTGAGCCCTAAAATAATCAATGTACTAAGGACTGAAGGATAAACAGGGAAATCTAATGAATTAATGTTCAACGAATAATGTACGATTACCATCCTTCGATAGCTTCACAATGTGCATCAAGAAACAAGAGAACATCACCGATAGCAAGATGAGCACCAATCATTCTTGTTCTTATCAACCCAGCCCTTTGTTTCAGCCTCACTAAGCGTATTTTGTCCCTTGGAAATTTCGTCGACAGGTATCTTTCTAGTTTTCCTTTAAGGTCACGATGATCACTGAAGTCATCAACTAAAATTATTTCTGCTAGAACACGAGGTGGAGTTCTGTTAATTACACTGTGAACGGTTCTAACCAGACTGGTGAATGCTTCATTTGTAAAAATAATGATGACTGACATTGAAGGTAAGATTTCATCGTATTGTTCACTCCGACAACTGGAAAAAATGCACGACATTAAAGACAAATACAATACCCTATTCATAGTAAACATAACAGAGACTTACGCTGGTTCCCGTGTGTCAGGCACAGATCGATTTGGTGATATCATTTCACTCAGTAAACGATTGAAGGCTTCTTTTTTCATAACTTCGTCAGCGACGTCCTTTTGATATTCCGGAACTATTGCTTTGTTACCTCCATCTCCAAGTCCATTTCTAACGCGTTTTACGTCGTCTTCAATCTCTGCATCATAATCCGCAAAATTCGGTTTTGCTTTTTGATCTAAGTCCACTATCTCATACTTGTAATCCTTGAGAACGGGGTCGAGGAACTCGTCAGTATTTTCTTTCATTACATACGCCCGCCAGTCTGATAAATCCCTCTTATTAATAACACTGAAATCGTGACTTCTTGCCGGGCTTCGAATATGGGAACTTCCATCATAAATAGGTGCTTCTAACGGCAACAAACCATCTGCTTTTTGATAATTATCCGAATTTAATGATGGCAATGGTTTCCCATTATCTAACACTAAGTTCGGAGGTTTCACTCGCGTCCACAGAAGCAGAGTCATCACAAAGAAAAAACAAACGAAAAGTTTGAGCAAAAATAGCCGTCTCCGTCGAGCAATGTACCCAAAAACGGACTGGAACATCTTGATTTTACAGTATAATTGAAGATTAATGAATCTGTAATTAATTAATATGCTGTGGAATTCGAAAAAGTAAGATTCGTTGTAATGATTTCAGAAGAAGATCTATGACTATGACCACGGCAGACGAATCCAGAAGAGCGATGACAATCCTTTGCTGTCATTGAAAAGCGACGCTAAACTAAAATCCCACACATTTGATGTGTTTACATGTCACTATGAAACTGTATAACTCATAATATTGCACGGTGACCGGTGACCTACCGACGCGCACCTTTGGTCTTTCAATAATGTGGTCAAAAATCAAAACTTCCTTTTCTCCGACACAGTCACACCTGTACATACAACAAAATAAAAATTGAAAGTACAGTTAGTACAGTCAACAACGACAGTCCGAGCTTAATCGTTTTCAGGTAAAAATTCACAGCTGACCACAAGTTCTACTATGCAGAATGCAGTATAGTTAGCATACAGTTACAGTATAGTAATACAATGTATTGAAGTAATACAAAAGCCTGTGAAAACTGTGAATTCAACAAGATTTTATACAAAAATGACCGACACACACGAGAATGAAAAAGGATGATAAGTTAAAAATTCGTACCTCAACAGTGTCGCATTTCATGTGCAATTACCGCTTTTCCAACTTGCTCTTCGCAATGACGTAAGCAGGTAAGCACAAATGACTTCCGGTGCCTTCTTTGTACGCTCCACTTTTTTAATTTTCAATCTTTTTCGCTCTGATTTACCTACAACAAAAGATCAAAAGATGCATCGTATCGTAATGTGAACAGTTCAGACCCCTCAAATATTATCCCAATGATCCAAATTGATAACTAACTAATAATGAATGATAAAAAATATAGCGATACAACAAAAGCGCACATACAATACATTCAAAACCTGTGTGCTCTTCTCCGAGTCTCAACCACAAAACAAATATAAATCGTCAATATTGTTATAGAAAGTTACACTACTCCTTCAAATATTTAATAAGCCATGAGACCATGGGGCACCCGACCATACTAATCAAATACTCTTTCGGTCAAATCGACTCAAACCACAACAGATTGGAAATGAAAAAGATAATAGTAAGTGAGAAACCGCAGTATTTGATTTCTTGACTCTGGACTACCAATATAATACTAAAAATCACTAGTGAAATGAATTAAATGAACATAAAAGCACACTACACAGTCAAGAATACACTCACGTACACGTCCCAAAATCCCAGGTATATATTAAATACTTAAAATGCCTAATGCCATATGCACTTTACAAAAAGCTGTCACCATACATTGTCAGACTGTCAGACAAAACAAGACACGTCGTCAAGAGACATTTTGATTAACGAAGACTTGAATAAACCCACCTGCTTTTGAGAAATAACACAAATTACTGCACAGTTAAGAAAACTCACCTATCGAATCACACACTATACAAACAAACGTATATCAAAAATACAAAAATACACAATTTAAAAAATAGGAGAAGTAAACAACAAATATTAAAAATGTGAATTAAAAGTTGGTAAAGCAGAAGATGCTATCGAGCGGAGAGCGTAAGCACAACTGAAGCCGAACATACTCAAAAAATATTACTACCTATTGTGATTCTGAGAAGGCAGGTTTCGTTGTTTGCTTGCGTGCAAGTGTAGTAATGGTTGGACATTTGGACTCTCCTCTCCTACTTTTTCATATTTCTTCCAACGAAACGAAACTGATTTCATGACTATTTTGACTTTAGAGAATCCTTATATTTTTGATGATGATGAGTGCAGTAAAAGTTTTAAAACCCTTCTTCGTAAGATGTCGAAATTTAGTTGTTTTTTTACAAGTATTCAAGATGACAAGGACGCGTGTTGGTGTGTTGCTTACGTGTCGAGTTTAGATTTAATGTGAATACATTTAATTGTTATCAAATGTGTCTCTTACCTTTTCATAAAGGTTTTCAAGATTGTTGTAAACATAGAACTGAAAGTTGACTGAGTGATTGACTACTGACGTATTTAGATTATAATTCTTTCTATTCAATGCATGCCTTGCATGCAGGCTTGCAGACATAAATTAATCCACATTTTTTTTGCTGAAGGACGCTCCGCTCCGCTCTCCACCTTTCAATTCGTCTTCGCATGCATTTTCTTTCCGTTACAAACTTTTACTGAATGTGTTATTAAAACTTAAAAGCATTCCTTTTTCATTATTCTTGATATGCATAATGCATTCCTGCAATGGGTTATATTTTATTAATGAAGATGATGAATGATTTTAAGTGATAAACTCTCATTTCCAAGAATGTAAAACTCGAAAATGTTTAATATGACTACGCCAGTAACTTCGTTCGTTTGATGTATAATGCATTCTAATTCTAATATATTGAAATCACGACTTTTTTGAAACTGCAAAGGCGATTAGACAGAAATTAAGAGGGAAAGTCTCTAATTGTATCAAATGAATTAAATGACGATAAAAACTAAGAACTCCATACACAAATGACTTGCGTACACGTTAAAAGATAGTAAGTATATAATAGGATTTTACTGTAGGAACATGTAAATTGTAAACTGAAGAAGGGGATGAGAGGAAAAGTTTTGCAACAACGATAAAAATAAGTCGTAAAGTGGTTTGCTGAGCAAACTGCTTGAGTATTTTCTCGAAGAGTTACGATCAACCCTCCCACGACTCTGAAATGTGCATTATTATTAGTATAGCCGCAGTAGGCAGTAGTGAAGACGATACCATTCAGATAAAATTGAATTGATACTAATGAGCTATTAATTCTAAACTCGAAAAAGAAGATTGGATAGCACGTAGAAATCTTATAAGGGTAATGTTTTGCTTGTTTTGTAAGTATGACTAGACTTTTGACTTCGACAGACGTGTGACAATAAGTTGACAGACAACGTTCCTACTTTATTGCAAGGAGCACGAGGAACAAAATAATGTACAAATACATTATTGTATGGTATGTGGATGTGGTAACAGGTAGCATAACATTATTTTACTATTATATGTATACTATGAAAGTTACTTGGGAACGGAACCGGGATGCGTACAAGGAAGTCGGAAGTGGAATACTGTAC
>JABASF010000746.1:0-32636 GCA_019776145.1 Harlomillsia oculata
AAGCAATTCCATTCGCAAATAACGACGCATGAAATTCTTCACATGACACAAAAACATTCAAAACGAAATGTCCAGGATTTTGAATTTTACCAATGATTTATTATCTGACTAAAAGTTCAATTTCAATACAAGACGACAAAAATACTAAAAGTATACTAATTTTTAGTACAACTAGTCATAGTCATCTATAGTCGCACTTGCTCTTAAAGCTACTAAAAGCATCGTATCATGAGACACTTAAAGCATTGTGAATCATCATCATCATCATCAAATCATCGCTTTTTTCGCAAACTAACCGTTCAGTGACCTGGACAATAAAGACACTAATAAATTAATGATAAAAATAAAAGTGATAGATTTTTCATTGAATCTCCAAGAAAAACACAACCATAAATATAAATTAATGTCATTTAACGTCACCCAACGTGACAAAAGTGACAGGAAACATGCATGAATTATGACAGCTACATTAAATCATCGTCATCCACGAACGTTTTTTTCTTCTGTTTTACCCTTCTTTGCAAAAATACGTAGTCGTTGAATGTCGTAGTTGTCGGAGACAGCCATGGAATGTAAAATGCCCTGAAGAATGGATCTGATTGAGCAGAGTTGAGGAATGGTTGACTTAGTAAAATTTTCCATGTAATCGTGTCGGCAGAGTAGTCAGGTTCATTCGTAGTGATGCGTCCAGGGTCAGCAAGGTCGACAATAAAGTCACAAGCGTCCACTGAAACCTAAACGAACATAAATATAATAAGCCATAAATCACAGAGCGGATTGGATGGAAAGGATATTAAAAACATTTTGGGAGTGCAAGATGAGGAAGTGAACTCACATAACGTGTAATCTCTTCGGCATTATCATCGTTCATGTGAGCTGGGATTCTTTTCGTCCCTTCGGGATCAAATGCTGGATACAAATTTGGCAATTGTCCACGGAACTCTGACCTAATAAAACGAACATTCCAGTTGCGACTTGGGACGAAGAAGGAGGCTGGAAAGCGATGCCATTCTTTCCCATAGCAGATTGTAGAGTTTCTGGACGAGCTGATTATTTCCTGAGCGTCTGGGTCATGATGAAGTAAAAAGTAGATGTCTAGTGGAGCTCGATAACCTATCACAAAACCAAAAACCAGACACATTAAAATGAAATCATTGACACTTTGGATTCATGACCTGAACGGAGTTACAGCCGTCGCGAAATCAACAAACTTAATAAACAAGTAATCACTATTGTACATTACCATGATGTAAAGCAAAAATCCTGGAGCATCCAATGAGGGATGCAGCAATGATTGCAAATACTCCGATAGCGTTTGCAGTTTTCCCGAAATCAGTAACCAGACGGGTTTTCTTGGAACGACTTATTCGACCCGTGATAGCCGGGAAACCTTCACCTTCCATAACTACATTCACGAATCTCTGTACGGCATCAATTGACAGTGCCCCCACAACCGAAATCAAAGGGTAGATTGGAAACAGAAATCTCTCTTCCTGTAACACCAAACAAACATTCCCTTTCAACAATCACCATAATCAAAGACATAGTCATGCGGGATTCAGTGACGAGTGACCTGACCTACCTTATGCGGCTGAACTATAAAAACCAAAAGCCACAGAAATACAGTAGCAACAATAAAAAGCTTCTGTTTCAAATTCTCGTAGAGTTTCCAAGAAATTAAGATGGTTATCGGACAAGCCAACGCGGCCAAGAATATCAAATTAAAATTTAGAGTTCCATTCACGATGTAATATGATGCTGGCTCCGTACCATAAAGATCTGGACCTTTGTTCGAGAAAATGTTATACTTCACAATGTTCAAAGGGGCAATCACGAGTTTTCCGTAGTAAAACGAATCAATGGCAACTAATGGAACCTGTAAATGTCAATACAGAATCATATGAATCAATCTGTACTGCTGATTCACCGACTTTTGCGACCTTGCGACCGCACGAATGACCTTATAAAGATACAAAACTCACTCCGATTACGAAGAGAGACAACAATGACCATTTAATGAACAGAAGAAACTTTCGTTGAACAGCTACAATGTCGAATGCAATAAATGCTCTGCATACAAAAAAAGATTACATAAAACGTAAACATTAGTTCGTTGTGTTTGTCTTTGTCGTTATAATTTAATAATACCGTAAGTAACCGTAGATCAATGTTTACTATGTACGAGCGTCAAGATAAGATCAAGAGTCGACTTTTATTCCTTACGTACCCCGTCAACGCTGCAAATGGCCAACTGACGATTCCAGACATGGCTACTGAAAATATTGCCAGTTCAGGAGCATCCCTTAACCATGCACCGATGGCAAGTGCCGTCATGTAGCTACAACGAAAAAACAGACGATTAACAAATTAATCGACCAATTATAATTTTTTGACACAAAACAAAGATATTTCAACATACGCAGAGAATGCGGAAGGAAGAAACGCACAGGATGAAATGAACATTCCAGCGGAAAACATAGATGTGATAAATGTAATTCGAGCAATATTTCCGCCCATCGTTTTTCTTATCGCCCTGTCCAATTTAAATGATTTAAATATTAAGATTACAATTATTCCTTCATTATTATGCCAAACTTATAAACTTACCCATATAAATACGCCTCGGTCCCCGCAGACAGAAACGCCAAAAAACACCGAATGAAGAAGAATGTCAGCAAAGGAGTAGGACTCAAAAAGTAATCGTACAATTTGGCAGGAACTGCATGAAGAAGAATGTAAAGATACGATCTCAAAGCGTACACTGGAGAATATTCCCATGTCTGGAATCCTTTCCCGTACAGTAAATAATGAGCCTACAAATTCATAAAATAATTTTTATTAATGTTGAATTTACTTGCTATCGATGTCGATTACATAATTTCCTCCAGTCAACTTACCGGTTCCCAATAATTAAATGTCTCATCACAGTCTGGAATTGTGTTCCAGAGCGCCGCTCCAAGTCGAGCCGAGATCAATAGTTTAAAGGCTCCATAAGGAGTTAGCGACCATTGAGGATCGACAGATTCATCATCTGATGGACTAAAATGTTTCAAAAATTTTGAACTTGTACTTTCAGATTTTTTAACAGCTGAAGGATTGTAATTTATATCATCTAGTAGTTTCTTTTCCGCTGCACTTTTGGATTGCGGCTGAAACCTATCAATCATACAATTCACAATCAATTTAAATCTACCAAAAACATTCTTATTTAATAAATAAAATTACCTCTGTTTCACTCTATTCCCTTTACTCGCACCGCCCATTGTTACTGGTACAAGACCAAGATTCTTAAAACAAGTAAATGTAACGTTCAAACATGGAAAAACTTCTCACATTGAACGTGACCTACAGTGGATTAAAAAGTTGTGTATCAGTCACAAAATGTGCGTGAACAAATTAATGCAATAATAATTAAACTGTAAATTAAAATGACTTGTTTTCAGTCTCCAGATTTCCAGGAAAAATGGTAAATGGATATGGAACCATTGGAACTTTGGAACAGATGTTGATTAAGATTCAACACGTTGCGCTGGAACGGCGTACAGCATTTTTATAGAAAATACATAAAAACTCCTACAAACAATGTTTTTGATCAGATTATCGGATCGTTTGTCAAGTTGTGATCATCATGATAACTGATCATGTGATCATCAATCATTGTCCAGGATCGCATATCACATTCGCTTTCATTAAGTAGTAGTTAAGTTAACTAAACGTATTAGTTTAATTCGGACTAAACGTCACTGGAATGATATATGTACTTACGCAATGCAATTTTTCTTCCTTGGTATAATCGTCTCATCATCATTAGCATGGACTTGATGCAAGTTTACAGAGTTTCGTTGGGCCATTAGCTGATTAGCTTAAGAAATTAATTAGCATTAATCAGGTGGAGTTTGCATTATTCATGTTGTCGTTGTACAATGTACAAGTGTACTCTTTTCCTTGGTCATCTCATCATGTCATGCAGATTGCAGAGCGTCATGTTTTGACGCAAAAAGTTAATAAGTAGGGTTTAACTAAAGACTTTTAGTTACTAGACTTATTAGTTTTAGGTATGTTGATACGGTGTTACGTGCCTTTGTTATTTTATTAGTCTTCAACCTCTCATCTTTGGTTTTAGGACATTCAAACTTTGAATTTCAAAGTTTCAAAGTCATAAGGATACGTACAATGAAAATGATATAACGTTTTAGTTGCAACTGACGTTCACTTTACATTCAAATGCAAATCTCGCGTTTTAACTTTTTTGAGTAGTTTTCCAGATTTTGCATTTTGCTGTATGCAACTGAAATTTAAACGAAACATCCTTTTGCCAACATGTCTTTTTGAAACGTAGACGCATCCGCCAAAACCAGAAATTCCACAACTGACGAGTTTCGATTTTGAGCCATTGAATTTTTAAAAATGGTACATCCAACGTGTGGCTCCAAAAGGACTCCATTAGGAGCTAAAATCATAGCAATATGTGATCTGGTAAGCATTTCCATTAAAATAACACAATGAGACATTAGATTGCTTTGTATGAAATGTTTAAATCGAAATTAAATAGTTGTGTAACAGATATTTGCATTGTTTGGAACGTTTTGGTTTGGTTACATGTTGGAAGGATACGGCGTATTCTTGAAACCCTTGCAAGAGGATCCCATGAATGAACGCTCAATTAAATTAATTCCTATGTACATTAATTCCACCTCAACTCCTAACGGAACGCTGAGTAAGATAAAGATAACTAACGTAACTAGCGTTTCCCAAAATGGATTTTTATCTTTAATGGGTGGAGTAGACAATAATATTCCGAGTGCTCAAAATATGTCGGACAATGGCGATGGTAAGTTTTTACATGAGATGGCTAATCAAAATAACTAATAAAAATCACATTTAGCTTGAAATCGTATTTAGGGTTTTTTATCAATGGAAAAGCAGCCAATATCTTTTTATCGGGATTTTACACTCTTGTCAACTTAGGCGTGTTTGTGCTGTTGCTCAGTGCTGCACATGAAGTAAGCTTACCCGCAACAAGTCTTTCATTAACGTATATAGTCTGACGACAATGATTAATGATTACTGATTGATTGAATGGTTGCAGAAAAACATAACTAAACTGAAAATCTGGTTTAGCATTCGTCTGATAATTCTCTTGTTCAAGGCGGTTTTGTACACGTCTTACGTGGCCGTGGGAGCTCAAATCTTTATTCAATTGCCCCATTTGGTTTTCATGACTGTTCATGCCTACGGCTTGTGGCTCGTTGCTGTCTTCATCAAAGAGATTCGACAAGAACAAAAGGACGCTGCCGTGCTGAAAAACAATTCGAATATCACCGTATTTGAACCCATGCCCATGGATTTGCTCACGAGTGTCGCAAGTCATAATGTCATCGCTGTTGGTGGTCATACTGCCCGGGTTGGATGCATGGAATGAACGAAAAGTGTCCAGGAATTCTCACAATCAAATAATCAAAGTTAAAAGGAAAAATTAATCTTGTATCAACTGCAATATTAACGACAATAAAATGATTCATTTTTGTACAATCAGGAAACTACTTCAATCACAAAGTTCAAAGTTAACTATAGTTATTGACTAATTGTAATTATTGACGGAATGCATTCGGGTCGTGTCGGCGGTGTCGGAAGTCGGAAGTCGGAACGGAACAGCATTTTAGGGTTAGGGCGCGGGCCATCGAACCGTCACACGAACCGCACAAAGAGAAAGTGGCGCGTTATTTTATGTTCCATTCAGATTGGGTGTAAAAGACAGGACAGAAGACACAGAGCAGGGCAGGCTATCGAGTAGGCTGGTTGTGTTCTTCGTTGTTCCGTCTTGTTCAAATTCTTTTTTTAAACACGAGAAAATGTTTCAAATTCGTTTCCTGTCGTTTGAACAGTAGGACAGTAGCGTTAAACTAATCTAAGTAATTTGTGTTAGGTTTAGCTATTATTCATTAATTTGAAGTTTTCTAGTCTTCGTTTTTAAGATTTTAGTTTACACTAGACGATTGCACCAGTGAATCGGCTTTGTGTTTAATTATTTAGATTATTATTAATTAGGTAGAGTTAGAAGATTATCTCAAGATACTCGTCCTCGTGACGTCGCGTCGTTAAGAAGAATTCAGTGTCCGTCAATATGAGTTGTGATTTACCTATTATATTTTAAAAGGTGCGTATTGCATTTTGCATAGCAATGTCGTATTTTTGTTATTGTTGTCTCTCTTGACTGTCGTTTTGCTGATTTTGGAAGAGCTGTGTCACTTGACTGAGTTGACTCATCACTTTTGACTATCACTGATACATTTTTCATTGATTCTCATTATTAATATTAGTAGTTTTTATAGTCAATTTGACAATTTTTAGAATTTTGACTCCATATGTCAAAAATGGAGCCATCAAGATCAGCAAGTCCTGATGTCCCGCTTATGGATTGGATACTGTATGAATACAATTCCATGAAACAGTTGGCTCAGATCTTCATTGATGATATCGATACGGTCATCAAAAGGCGGATAGATGGTAACAAAAATGTTTTGGACCAACACAACAACCCTTTGTCCAAACGTCTTGCTAAGGAGGTTGTGGAGCAGTTGTGCCAAAGACAAAAGAAACTAACAGAAGACTTAGAAGTCAGCTCCGAAAAGATGTTCGAACATTTACGTCAACGTTTCTCTAGCCAAGATGAAGAATTGGTACCGCCGAATAATAATTCCGAAGCTACACGGGACCAAAACCGAGAATCAGATGCGGTTCCTGGAAATTATGTCGAGGGTAGTGATTTGGAAGATGGGGATGATGAGGATGAGGTCGAAAGGGATATTGGTAACTGCTCCACAGAAGATTCTTCTGAACTCTCCATTACCGTTTCGACTGAGGCAACGACCGCTGAACATCCTGAAGAGAAACGGAAAAAAAAGAAAAAAGTCAGACATGGTAAACAGCTTCGTTTACGAGTAGACGCTCCTGGTAATGCGCAAAGTAGCGACAGTGAGAATGATAGCGAAACTGACATGTTCCCTCCAACTCCAGTAAAAAATAAGAACACAAGAACTCGTGAAAATGAAACGGGAAGTGTCCATGACGCATCAACTGACAGTTTAAGTGATATTTCGGACGAAGAAGGTACGGAAATGGTGGATCCATTAGCTGATCCATTGGGTGATTCTATGAGTGATCCAATGGATGATGTAATTCCAGAACAAGAAGATGATGATCTAAGAAGCATCAGCCAACAAGGTAACGAAGGCGAACAAGAAATTCTAGCACCACCCAGCCCTACGGAAACGGTTATCATGTCAAGGGGTCCGCCGAGTCCTGCGGAAACAGTAATCATGTCACAGGGACCACCCAGTCCAACTGAGACAGTAATCATGTCACGGGGACCACACAGTCCCGCTGAAACAGTAATCATGTCGC
Source organism: Harlomillsia oculata (assembly GCA_019776145.1). Lineage (NCBI taxonomy): Eukaryota > Metazoa > Arthropoda > Collembola > Entomobryomorpha > Oncopoduridae > Harlomillsia > Harlomillsia oculata. The sequence goes on from JABASF010000746.1 coordinate 7,405, forward strand.
GAGCAAAATCGATAAAAAAAGAAAAAGTATCTAGAAAATTTGAAGAACTGGCAAACGATGCCACGACTACAGCTTCGACTCCAGAATCCTCAAGTCCCGTTAAAGACACTGAAACTGAAAACCCGATCTCTGTGAAGCGGGAACGGATCAGTTCTAATTCAGCTGCAATCAAACCTACTCAACATGTCGCTCATATCATTGACGATGAAAGACCCGGCACTTCCAAGAAGCTGGTGAGAGAAATGGCACGCGAGAAAAGAGCTGCGGATAAGTTGAATTCCAGTGGTTCTGAATCAAATAAATCAACAAGAAAATTAAGAAATCCAAAACAAGATGATTCTAAAGTGGACGATCTCGAAGCTTTGAATCAATTGCTAGCTTCGTCAGATGAGGATGGGGACTCGCTTAGTGTCAAAAGTACTGATAATACAAAAACTCGTGTTCACAAAGGGAAGAGGACGGTTCAAAAGAAATCGGAAGTCAGCATATCGATTCAGGACGACGAAAAATTGAACTCGTATCCCGATTTTCCTAAAGTTAAGATAGAAAAGATGAGTGGGGAACTCAACGCATACCTTGAAAAGCACACAACTATATGTGAAATGAGCACCGATGATAACGACAGTGACGAAGAGGCCCAGCAACAGAGAAGACTACGCCACTGCATTAACAAGTATGAAAACAGTTTCAATTGAGTTTCTTGCTTGTAGTAGTCAATGTTTGTTAATCTAATTAAACTGAACTAATAATTTTGTCTGGAATTTACAGTCTATTGGAGGTTTCATCGGGAAAAAAATCCACGAAGGGTAAGAATACAAAAACCTCGCGTGGAAAAGCAAAGCGAGGACGCTCTAAAAAGCGTAGTCGAAATTCGGACGAATCCCAAGATCTGTCAACTGATGACGACGGTGAGCTTCTTTCATGTCGCATGGAGCAGTAAATGTCAATTGTGTAATGTGTGTATTGCAGTGGTTCACATTTTGAAATTCTTTCTCCGTAGGCGAGGGATTTCGTGGAACTTATTCCAAAAGAAGGGTTTTGTCGTCGAGTGAAGAAGAAAATGATAGTGATTCTAGAGATATCTCGGGAATCCGTGATAAAGCGGCTTTAGCTTCTCTGTTATCAGATGAACATGAAGAAGACACTGAAGTCATAATAAGTGACAGCGAAGATGATAAGTCGACCACATCGACCATTAAGAATAAGAGTTCGCAAAAGCAGGGCAAGAGCAATAAGGTAATTATACTTTTGAATTTTTCAGCTTTCATCAATCAGTGAACTGTCCGTAGTAACTAGCAAATTGAATTTCTTTTATTGTAGTCCTATTATACTCCGCATGTCAGACTCTCAGACTCGGATGATGATGACCGAGAGTCTAGATCAAAGAAGCGTAGGCTTAATGCAGTGGAAAGTAGTTCCGATTCTGAAAAAGAATACTCTACAAAGAAGCGAAGAAGAAAAGCCTACACCAGCAGCAGCGGTGAAGAGTTCGTCCTTAGTGCAAAATCAAAGAGGTAATGGGGAAAGTACATATTACAAAACGTGCGTTTATTCTCTTTGTGGTCATTTTATGTAATAATTATTATTGTTTCTTTGCAATTTTGTTTTCTCATAGTGTGCGAAAGCCGAGACGTGGACGTGGTAGTAGCAACCATGACAGTAGTAGCGACGATTCGGAACCGACTGTTTTGAGAACCAGAAAAAGAGTTACTCGATCAGGAAATAAAACAAGACGTTCCGACGATGAGACTTCGTAAGTCTGAAAGCCTGAACCTTTCAATTTTTCCGATTTCTACTATAAAAATTAATTATTTACATTTTTCATTTATTGTACATTATAATCATATTGTAAATGATTTGCATTTTTAATTTCGAATTAGCATGAAGAAGAGTAGAAAAAAGACTCGACTTCGGAAAATGTCTTCTTCCTCCTCAGACGACCAAGCCAATGCTCGTAAAAAGGATGAATCTGATAGTGATATTCAGGAAATAGAAGTAATTGAAGCAGAGGTAAACTTAAATAAATACGTTTTAAGTTGTATGTTGACTAATGATAATGAATTTAATGACTATTATTTATTCTGCAGGCGAAGGATTCTCAGCAAAAAGGACGTCGCTCAATTAGGGAAATACGAAGCGGTAAAGATTTAGAAAAGTCAACGCGAGAAGCAGAAAAGGAAGAAGAAGAAAGGAAGAAACGAGTTTCAGAGAGGCAAAAACTTGTAAGTCTTTGTTTGTTGTCACTAGCATAGCAATCATTATTACCATACCCGATGTTGAAGCTTTATAATCACGATCAAAAATGACATGTTTCTAGTTCAACGAATTTGAAAGAGACAGCAGCAGCACCATTGAAACAGCAGCAACCGAGGAGCTTGTATTGGACATCGAACCACAAACAAAGGTTCCAATTGTTCAAGTGGATAAGTCTATTGTGACGAAATTGAAGTCGCATCAAGTGAAAGGGGTTAAGTTTTTGTATGATACTACGATTGAATCGGTAGAACAATCAAAACGGGAAAACGCTGGAGGTGGCTGTATTCTTGCCCATTGTATGGGGTTAGGGAAGACACTTCAGGTGAGATAAACTTCAGTTGCACTGATTGTCTGAAACATTCACGTAACAAACATAATAACATTGCATTGTTATTGATAGTGTAATTTTTAATGATTAAATGATTACAGACAATTGCCTACCTTCATTCTGTGTTGTCGAATCCACATTTAAATTTCAAGACTGCTCTTGTTCTCTGTCCTTTGAACACGGTTGGAAACTGGTATGATGAATGTAGAAAGTGGCTCGAAGATGTGGACGTCAGAGTTTCCATCCATCGTTTATGGGATGGCAAGAATTATGTTGCAAAGGCTGAAGCGCTAGAATGGTGGATGAACAAAGGAGGTGTTGGCATTATGCACTACGATCTCATGCGCAAACTTTCCGCTCCGGAAACAATCAAAAATATGAAAGCAAACATGAGAGAAAGATTAAAGAAGAGTCTATTAGAGCCGGGCCCAGATATCGTTGTGTGTGATGAAGGTCACCTTTTGAAAAATGCTAAATCCAAGCTTTCTTTGGCTGTATCGAAGCTGAGCACACGTCGTCGAATTGTCCTCACGGGGACACCACTTCAAAATAACTTGGAAGAATATCACACAATGATGTCATTCGTCAAACCTAATCTTCTTGGTACCAAAGCTGAATTCAAAAATCGGTTTATGAACCCCATTTCGAACGGTCAGCATGCTGACTCTAATGACCAGGATGTGAAACTAATGAAACGACGAGCTCACGTCCTTCATAAATTATTAGATGGTTGTGTTCAACGGCTTGATTATACAGTACTTACGCCATACCTTCCCCCGAAATATGAATATGTCATTTTAGTGAACATGACCAAGAAGCAAGATGAGCTGTACTTACACTATCTCAACGTTGTGAAGCACGTAGCGTTGCGTAATGACCCTAGAGCACTCGGGCGGCAGCTTCTGAGTCATTACGCAATGCTTTGCAAAATCTGGACACATCCTGTTGTGCTGTCGAAGAACAAAGATAATGATGATGATGATTTCATTGATAATGATAGCTTCATTGATGATGATACCACGTCGTCTACGTCTTCTGTATCCCGCAAAAGTGACGAGGACAGTGACAGTGACATTGACTGGCTCGACCAATTTGAACAGAAAATTAAGAAAAGGGTAAAAGTTAAGGAAGAAAAGAAGGACGCTGATGAACCCGAAAAGAAGGAAGAGGAAGTTGTAACAGAGTTGACCGATGATTGGTATCTCAAGTTCTTTGCGAAGAAAAGGGACATGTATCCCCCGCAGCTCAGCGGAAAGTTAATGCTGCTGCAAGAAATCTTGAAAATTAGTGAGAGTATCGGGGACAAGGTTCTTGTTTTCAGTCAGTATCTCACATCACTGAATTTGATTGAAGAATTCCTCTTGGATTGGGACCGGGAAGCTGAAAATGCGGCCAGGAATAAAGAAAATATTCTCAACGTTAATACTAGTGAAAATCGTTGGCGAAAAGGCATGGAGTACTTTCGCATTGATGGAGCAGTGCAATCGGACGATCGTCATAAGTTGACAGCAAAATTCAACAAGCAAACTGGGCTTAGGTAAAAACTTTATTAATCATAAAATAATTAAGGCTCATTATAAGTTATAAAAAGTGAATCATAATTCATTTTCAATTTTATGGTTTTTCCAGTCGAGCCAAACTGTTTTTAATTTCTACAAAGGCTGGTGGTCTCGGGATAAATTTGTTCGGGGCCAATCGCGTCGTTATTTTCGACGTCTCATGGAATCCATCACAAGATATGCAAAGTATTTTCCGCGTCTACAGATTTGGACAGAACAAGCCGTGCTATATTTACCGATTAGTGTCCAGCGGCACCATGGAAGAAAAAATTTATAATCGTCAGGTTGTGAAGTTGTCACTTTCAGGAAGAGTGATTGACGAACACCAAATTGAGCGTCACTTCAGGTACGATGATGTCAAGGAGTTGTACAAGTACGATCCAAAGGAGAAAGCGGAACGTCCCATTCCACCGGTACCCAAGGACAGGCTTCTTGCTGAATTAATGAGTTCATTTAAGGAACAAATTGATACGTACTTCGAACATGATTCCTTATTGCAAAACAAAGAAAATGAAGAACTGACAGACGAAGAAAGACGAGCTGCCTGGGACGAATACAGGGCAGAGAAGAACAGAATACCGGCTGAGAATCCTCAGCAAAAAGTTCGTAATGACTTGAAACAGAAGTGGACACTCACATATCCTCAAATACTGCCCAGTTCATTTGATTCCTTGGCGAGTTCCTGCGCTGCGCATGCCATTAATTTAAGAGCAAGACATACTATGATCATGACGATGCCTGAGAACGATACGAGAAACAGTTTGTTGACTACGTTGAATGAAGAATACAATCGTCTCAAATTTCAAGTCGAAAACCCTCTACAGTACATTACGCCTACACCGCGTCCTCCTCCGAATGTCGTTACCAATGTCGGAGGGGTAGCTATGAGAAATGGTCAAGTACTTAATACAACTGGTGTCCAAGCAAGTATGGCACAAGCCATGGAAAACGTTGGGTACCGCACGGATAACACTCATAACACGTCCCGGGCGCCAGGTCCAACAAGATACCCTGGCAATTAATTGAACGGATATTACAACAGGAAATGATTTTCGAAACCACGCTTCAGTACGGTACTACTAGATTTAATGAACTCTCTCGTTAAATATAAGTTTAATTTATTCTGTCACCGAGCGATCTTAGTCGTTTATACTTTCCATATGATTTTCAATATAGTACCAATGTACCAACCAATATGGTAGATTCGCGATTCGTTCGGAAAACATCGTAGTAATTATAGTACCTTACAAATGTCTGTCTTTAGGTCTTGACTTATTTATGTTCGTTGTGATAATCTGAGAAATAGCGCATTCGCGACTTTGTGCACGCTTCTAATGATACAGCACGAAGCGTTAATGCATTTACGTGTGAATCCAAATATAAAATGAATTTACTTTCATAATTTTCGAGCAATGAATAAACTACTGAGCAATTACACTATAAACCCGTTTTGTTGAACATACAATGAATTTATCTTTCTGACGTAATGCATGACACTTCTTAAGTAAGTTAAATAGTACGTGCATCCGATAAGTATACTAAAATTAGCCTTTGCCATTGTTCCAATTGCCATTACTTTTTTAATATAGAAATTCGCAAGTTCATTACTCAACGCTCTGAGCATACAAAGTTTGGTAGCACTTTTTTAATATATTCAAACGATTTCTTTTGTGCAAAACAAAACATGACCTTCGTACGAATAAGGGAGATTTCGCAAGTCGCAGTCAAGCATGGAGCATTGCTTTCCAGCTTTCTTTTCCTTGCGTAGTTTTTGATCTTACCATTTATATTACCATTGATCCTTGTTTAGTGATTCTGGTGGTTCACACATTCTGTTTCTCGTCTTCAATTTACGTATCACCCGTTGCAAAAACATGAAAAATTTGCTAATTTCTGAATGCATGCTACGCGTTCAAGTCACTAAATGTCTTGATGAATTCACTCTTCCCATTTAAATAACAAAGACAAGCCTTGCTTAGCAAGGAAAACGCTTCCATTCCTCTCTAATTGCTATCCTTTTGTATCCGTGACATTCGTACCCAAGCGTCTCACATTTAGTAATTGCAGGCATCTTCCAGAAGAGACAATTCTTCCTATTTTTGAAGATTTTTTTTGAAAATGAAAGACTTGAACGAAAGAGACAGATTTCATCCGACCTGTCATCGGATCCCGTTACAGACAGGAGCGAAATTGATCGCGCTTATGGATATGGTTAATTTCTCTTTTTGATTGCTGAATTTAAAAAAAAATCATGAAAAATACTTTCTTTTGAATATGAAAAACGAAATCCATTTTTAAATTAGGTCTTCGGACTCATTGGAATTGTATGGTTCATTTACATGCTGGAGAGATATTCTTTGATTTCCCTGGATCCTTTCGAAACTGTTGGTGTGAACACGAACAGTACATCCGAAAAAAATCTGAAAGAGTTGGGTGTTATCAGTGCTGGTCCGGTGGACGGTGGGCAAGAAGAACAAGGTAATCCGTACTGATTAATAAGATATAAAATAATTTACACTTATCAATATCAGATTAATAATCATTGTTTATTTGTTTCCGTAAAGTGTATGCTTTGAATCATAAAGTCATTTCCCTAACCCTTTCTGGGTTCTACACAATGGTGAATTTGGGCGTCTTTGTTGTACTTTTGATAGGAGCTCATCAGGTACGAACTTTTTTGCATTGATATTCTGTCAACCGAATGGACAATGAACATAATGAACATACTTTTTGATTTGTTGATTACTTTGATAGAAAAGCATTGGAAAATGCCTGGCTTGGTTTTACATACGGGCTGTAATTCTCGTGTTCAAACTGATTTTCACGATCATGTATTTGATAGCCGGTCGTCCCATTTACTCTCAAATACCCTTCATTATCTTCATGATAGTTCACGCCTACGGACTTTGGCTAGTGAGTTGTTTCATCGATGAAATAAGAGAACAACAACTCCAGGAACAACTGGATGAAATCGAGTTTAAAAAGGCACAGAATTTCTACAATGACCCTGACCCGAATGGGATTGAGTCTCTCCGAAAGGAACAAAGAGAAGAAATCCAGAAACATGGTTCTGAGTCCCACCACGACAATGAAGCTTTCTCAGAACATTGAGAACTTTGTGTAATCAAAAGAGCATTCGTGAATAAAATGAAAGGGAGATTTAATAGTAATTGAAAATAATGTTATAATTAGTTGGAATTAGTTAAAACATTTTGAATTCTTTTCTGTCTCTCCGCTTCTAATCGATAATTAGGCGAGTTGTACAGAAACGACAAAGCTCCAACTAAACTGGCAACAGCAGCCATGCAAATTAAGAAAACCCTCATGTTTTCAGGGTGCTCGGCATCAGGAGACTCATCCCGTAAATTGTCACCTACAATTAAGAAAATGACAGCAAAGGTTTGTCCTCCCATCCATAAAAGGGAGGTGGATGTGGAAGGTGGGGTGGGGTAAGTGCATTCAATCCCCAGCTCCAGTGCGACTGGTAACAATGCAAATGAGGATAATCCCACAGCTCCACACACGACCATGATTCCAGCAAAATCGTTTTCCCTCACTGCGAAAATCATGGCTACGTATGCAATCCCAAGAATCGGAGTGCAAAGACGTAAGACTAAACGGTATTTCTTAGTTTTGTCTACGAAAGCCCCTGAGAGTCCAGCTCCGATTATCCCGAAGAGAATCAAACTCGCACCGAAGTATCCGGCATCGTCGTCCGTGTATCCGTACGGAGTCACGATTTGATTGAGGAGTGAGGAAAAAGCGTTGAAAAACGCGACGAACACTGAGAATGCTGAGAAAAGTAACCAGAATTGAACATTTGTCCAGGTTTTTCGTATGGAAATCCAGAACGGTTCGTCTCCGGCTTCTTCCAGAGCCAAAGCTGCTGAACCTGACGGCGGAGTTGGTGGAACACTTTGCATGAATGTTGTTGGGATTATCGCCACCGTAGCGACTATCGCTATTATTAAAAGTGTCATTGGCATGTCGTCTACTCCTTTGCATAGTTCAGGGACCACGACCATTGCTACTGCTGCGCCAATTGGATTCGCTGAAAAATTGCATTTTGAATGAGTTAACATTAATCATTTAACATTCATCTTGATTCTCGAATCATGTCAACTCACAAACGCTTCCAATTGTTGTAGCCATCGTACGACTTGATTCACTGAACCAAACTGCTGCATATTTCGGTGGGACATTGAGAAAGAAAGGTTGTCCCATGGCCGCGATCAATTGCCCAGCAAGAATGACTGCCAATCTCCCTTCATAACTGTCCGATGAGCTGTCAACAAAGTGACCAAAGTACCGAATCCATGTTCCGAGGAAGTTGAGCATTGCGCCAATTAGAAGCTAACGAATTTTTCATAAAAGCAAAAGAATTTCGCAAATTATACATTGCATTTGAATTGTGATGAAACATTCCTATTTGCATGCTCACAGCTTTTTTAATCCCCCATTTCTCAAATGCATATCCACTGAATGGGGACATGAGAACGTAGCCCACAAAGTAGAGAATCACAGTTAAATTCACTTGAGACTTTCCTGTGTGCAACCAATCCGAAGACAGATCCGAAACTGCATTAAAAGTTAACCAAACCAATCCCGTGGACAGATTCAGAGCAATTATCGCAAACATCCCCAACCACCGGATTCTATACATTATATACTCCGTTGTCTCATTTCTGTCTTCTGGTGACAAAGGGACGACGGACGATTCTCGTTGTATGTCAGTGTATTCTATGACAAGTGATTGTTCATTCTGTGAGAATGTATCCGAAATTTTGGGTTCTTCCGATTCTTCCATTGTCGGAAGTCACAATGAAATATGCAAATGCCACTTTTATGATTTTGGAATAACGTTCCTTATTTTAACTTTCCTATTAATTTTGTAGTTTTATAAAAGTTAATGAAGTCAATTATGATAAACTATAGGTTTCCTCGCACTCGCACACATACACTTCGTTTCTGTCAACTTGAAACAACTCTTCATGTGTCCATCGTCCATGTCCAGTGTCCAGCTGAGCTGAATCAATGCCAATGTCATTTTTTATCAAACCGCAATTGAAATCGCAGATTACATTGAGGTTGATTACATTCATTACATAGTCTGCAATCTGCAATATGCATGGATTGGCCAGTACAATGTCCTTTGTTACATTGTTACAACACAAGGCATTGTGTAACTGAGACTGCTCAATCAAGATCTGATTTCTCAATTGATTTCAGTTTCGTTATTTTAATGCAGGTTTTTGATTTGTGTTACAATTGCATGGAAATGAATTTCACAGGAACTCCAACAACCTCATTTGCCTAAACGCCTTAAACCGCAGCTAAATAGCGTACAAAAGGTTCAGGAGCGTCGTATTTCTGAAGCCAAATGCAGCATTGTAATTTGCTTTACATTCTCCATTCAAAGTTCCGATTTTATACGATCGCTAATGAACTTGCGAGTTGCGACATGCTCATTGCTTATTTGCTTATTGCTCTTTCGCATGGCTAATCTCTATTTTAAGAATTTGTATGCAAGGAAATTCCGTAGTTAGTTGTTAATGTTGGTTCAATCCTTGAATTCGAAATGATGTGGGAGGTTAACGCACGAAATCTTTAGTTACTTTTACATAACGAACGTTAACATCGCGTTGTTGTATCGTCCGAAGCAGATTTAGGATAACGGATGATTAGCAAAAGAGAACGGAGAATAGACATTCTCCAGCTTACATTTTCCTGTCCTTGAAGTCACTGGAGGCGGACAAGAAGCCAAAAGTCATCTCGTAGTACTAAATTCATATCAAGCTGACAATATACCTTTTACATACGAACCGACGCATATTTGCATGATGTGATACCTGTGCGTACCTGTTGATGTTATATTGGGACGTTTTCCCTAGATTTTAAGCCCTGTGTTCCAGTATAAACGAGTTTTTGAGTTCCAAGAAAGCCAAGAATACATGGAAGACGCTTTTCAGGTGGGCTGGTGCATTTAAAGTGGTCAGTCGCATTGGGAATGTGTGACACAGTTTGGAAGCGACAGTTTGACAGTTCTTAAAGACAATAAGAGGATAATTTTTTTTAGCATAAGTTGTGAGGCGAGTGAGCAACAAGTGACGCCAAAAAATGTACCGTCAACGTGCGAACACGAATGAAAGCTTTGATTTTGATTCGGGGTTTGTCAACAATGGGTACGCACAAAGTAATGGTCATGGACATTATCGTCGAACAAGTGGTCCAGGACCCCAAGGACCTTTCAATAGTCCATGTCCAGTTAACCCGACTGATGAACCTTGTTATGTAATGTACAAAAGGAGGTGGATTGGAATTGGAACGATTTGCGCTCTTAATATTTCGACTAGCATTGTATGGCTCACATTTGCGGCTGTGACTGACGTGTCTACGAAATGGTTACATCGGGATGAAGCCATTGTCAACTTGACTGCTATACTGTACTTTATAGCCTATGTGGTCACATCAACATTCAGTGGTTACGCTTTTGAGAAATGGGGGATAAAACGAGCAGTAAGTGATCCACTTAAGTTAACGAATTTTAAATTTAAAAATTAAAAGGTCACCAATAATGAATTGATTGGGATGGGAAATGGGAATGGGAATACTACGGCACACTGCGGCATGGAAAACAATTCTAGTTACAATTTGTAACTATGTAATTGCTATTAAAAATTTTCATTTATAGCTAATTTTTGGAGCAACCCTGAACGTCGTTGGAACTTGGTTACGGTTCGGAGCCGGGTTTCTGGACACGGGCTTTGATTCTCAGAATGGAACGGCAACGTCCCATCTCGAAAAGGAATTTAAGAATTCGACTTTGCTTCCATTCATAATCAATGACACTGAGCATGTTGAATCAATTCAGAACAAGAGTACAAGGATGATTTCGGATTCACACCTGGAAACGGATTACACTAGTCGACTCGTCACTGTCCTTGTGGGACACTTCATTGCGGCTTTGGGACAACCGTTCTTCTTGAACGCACCTGCCAAATATGCTGCCGTTTGGTTCAGTGAAGGAAGTCGAGCTACTGCCACCATGATTGGAAGTGTTTGTAAGCAAATTAAAATTAAAAGTCAGAAATTGAAAGTGATTGATAAAATGTAAACCTATAAATATAATAATGTAACGTGACAATGGTTTTTGTAGCAAGTCCTTTAGGAGCTGCAGTGGCAATGTTCGTGATTCCTCTTATCTGTGAGAAACCTGAAGATATGCCGATCACCGTAAGTTCAATAAATGATGGGAATCAAATCAGGATGTTTTGAATTGAATTTTTGATTGTTTGATTCAACAGTTACTGATTGTCGCTATCATTGCAATTGTTGCATTCATCCCAACTCTAATCACACCGAATGAACCTCCAACTCCGCCGTCGGCATCAGCAGCCAAGGCTCTGTCAGAAGCAGCGGACGAGCCATTCTGGATCTCGATTAAGAAAACGGGGAAGATACTACAATTCTGGCTGTTGTTCTTCTTGTTCTCAGTGTTCGTCGCGTTTTTCAACGTATTCAGCTCGTTGATCAATCAAATCGTCATTCCTTACGGGTACACGAATGACGACGCCGGAGTTTTCGGAGGAATACTCATCCTAGCCGGAATCATCGGAGCGGGCGTTTGCGGACCCTTGATTGACAAAACGAAAAGACACAAACTGGTCCTCAAATTGCTCACACCCCTTTTGGCATTGAGTTACATTGCATTCATATTCGCAGTTCGCAAGGATGACTACATTGGGATTTGCATAGTCTGCGCTGTTTTGGGTGTTTGGTCCTTCTCATTGCTTCCCGTGGCCCTTGAACTTGGGATTGAGTGCACTTACCCCATTCCTCCGAGTAGTTCCATTTCATTGCTTTGGGTCGGAGGTCAATTGCTCAGTGTCCCATTTCTATTCATAGCTGATACACTTAGAAACGACTCCAAAGAGGCGGATCCACCCAAAAATCTTCAGAATGCTTTGATTGCAATGGCATCCCTTGCCACTCTCACTGCGGGTCTTGTCTTCTTTTACACGTCTCCGAATTACAGAATGGAAGCGGAGGAACGGGAGAAAGTACAGAAACAATCAGGATTTTCACATTAATTAACTAAACATGGATTTTTTATTATGATGATATTGATAATTGATAGGATTAATAACGCTTCGTAACCAGCCATTTTTAAGCTAATAAGACTTTATAAGACTTACACTGTCATTGTCATTTATTAATTTAATTTAATGTACCTCGTAATTCGTAATTCATACATTTCGTATCGTATTTTCCTAATTGTACCTAAGTAGTTCTTGCACAGGCGACACGCGACAGCAACAGGCAGGATGAATTATTTTATTTTTATCGTTTGTATTTTGTACACTACAAACAGTCCGTAATGAGAAACGGAGTAACCTAAATTTATTTTGAAACTTTTGTACGTAATTACAATTTATAAGATTTCAGTTAAATGACTTCGTATTGTGATTATGATTACTGATGATTGATGATGATTATAAGTGATTAATTTATTATAATGAGTCGTAATGAATGTAAATAACATTTAAAGGTGCAACCAGTAAAGCATTTAATAACGTATAAAGTGTAAATATTATTATATTTCATTTCATTCTTATTATACCAAAAATTATCATAATCACTGATTTTAGATTATACACGAATCAGCAAAAGCACGAATGAGGAGTACACGTTTTTAATGGTCATTTAATTTCCATTGTTCGCATTTTCATGCTATTTTGTGCTCCACAAAAAAACTCCCATATCTGTGTCCATATTGTCCGTACACCTTGCACAATATTCTCACTTCCAAATGCGGATTCTTTATGCCCGCTACTAAAAATGCAGAATTGGTTTAATTAATATACTATCAGAATTACAGAATTATTACCTGTTGTATAATGTAACTTTCTTTAAATGTAAGTAATTGATTATTGGCTATTAATTGCCTACGATTTTATTGTACCTGTTATCCAAAAACGTCATTTGTTGGTTTGATGGGGTACACCGAGACTGTTGATTCATTAAAATTGACTGACGATTCCAAATCAAGTATGAAACAAATAGAAGGACGCATAGAAGAAGAGCGATGAGCATTAGCAATCCTTCCGCAATAGTAATCTAACAAACGTTGTTAATTGTACGATAAAAAAAAGAACTGGACAAAGTGTCATTTGATAGGGTTTTATACAATCATGATTTTGAGTGTAATACCGGGTATTTCGGCTCATCGGCTGTCCCGGTTGAGTCCTGGGGAGGCAGGTCAAGGGGCTGTCCTTCATTTTGAAGGAAAGGAGGACAGCAAATGCAACGTAATAAGGATTCATCGTCTGGACGAGGATGGACAGCCGTTTTGAGAATGTACGATTCCACTTGTGAGATTGCGGCGATGTCCTAGTAAATATCAATTTAATTGTAATGATTTCAGTTGACACTTCTCTATTTTCTCTCCGTGGCAAGAAAGTTGACAAAGTGACTCTTTTTTACCCGAAAAGCTGTTTTGACAACGTCAGCATTGGCATTTGGATCAATCAAAACTGCATTTTCTTGGTAGGCCACAAGTCCCATTTCCACTGGAATCCGACATACCTGGATTTCAAAAGTGTCTCTCAAAATGCATTCCGCTGGTCTACAATCTTGAGATTTAATTGTCACTTTCCCTTCCCCATTTGAACACACAATTCCCACGATTGGAGTTGCACTATATGCTTTTGGGGATGTGGTCTTAATCTATGACATCAAACCAACATCATAATCATATCCGATCAATTGATGAAAATTAATTAAAGCTATATGTTTATATTTAGCTTTTCCTCTAACTTTGAATATGATGGCATCTTCACAAGGATCCGTATTCTTAATGTGGAAAGTCGCTTTGTAGTAATTTTGACAACGCTCGAAAAAAAGGATGTGACTGATATTAGTCAATTCATGAGTACCTTTTCATAAAAGATAAGCAAAAGAAGAATGCTCTTATCAAACAATTAGAATAAAGGGACAAAAAGGTAACTGTGAGTGAGACGGTTGATTTGATGAGTATACCTGCGTCTGTGGACGACTTGGTTGGATGAATAGATGATATTGTCGAACGAGTGTGGATGATAACGGGTTCTGGTGAGCGATGAGCAAGGTTTACTTCAATGTCATGCGATTCTACAATTTAATTAAGCCATGAACAAATATCATAGGAAAATAATGAAATGATTATCAGTTTTTACTTGCAAATGCGACAATACCTGAGCTTTGATGACTCATGTTCATGCAAATTGTATCGTTCGCTATGAAACAAAACTAATAAGAAATTCAAAATTCATTCATCGAGCATGAGAACGAGCAAAAGTGTCACTTGCGGTTTGGTCTTAAACCCGCTAACCTAAATTACATTTATTGGTAATTTAATTGCATTCTGTGCATAAAAAGGTTGAATATTGGAGATTTCGACTGGCGTTTGTTTGAAAAGAATCCTGGTTGTCAAGTGTCAACCGTGGACTTTTCACGTTCCGTCTTCCCTTTTGCGTCGTTGTGATTGACCATTTAAATCGATTTGGAACGATGTGATTTGTTTCAACGTCATTGCATTTATTTATTTTTGATACACATTTTAATCAAATTGTAGAGTGGGTGGGAATTCCGAACCCCCAACCCACCCACGTACGCGAGTCGTAGTCCCCCCGTCTTGCAAAGCGCTACGTCTCGGGGACCAGACACGAGTGCAGTGTTGGTCAGGAGTTGTTCGTGGAAGGTTGAATTTTGAGGAGTGCTCGCAGACTTAAAACTCCGAAAATCGGTTTCTATTCTGGAAGTGGAAAACTGGTTTCTGAAAGTGAAATGTTCCGTCGTGGGCGTGGGCGTGGGTTTAGCGACCGCGACGGTGGTGGAGGTGAAGATGGAGGAGGATTTCGAGAAGATGGACAAGGATTTGTGGGAGAATCTCGAGACCGAGACTATTATAGACAGCTATTTGGGAGAGGATCTCGACAATCTCGAGACCATGAACAAGGATTTCGGGGGGGATCCCAAGAAGATGGACAAGTATTTGTGGGGTATGGACGAGGAGGTAGAGGGGGTAGAAGACGATTTCTAGAAGATGAAGAAGGAGTTCGTGAAGGAGTTCAGGAAGTGGGAGATGGAGAAGGTTTTCGTGGAGCGTCTCGGAGAGATGAAGAAGGATTTCGTGAACAATTTCGGGCAGATGGAGAAGGATTTCGACGTGGTGGAGAAGGATTTCGAGGGGGTGGAAGAAGTAGAGGGGGATTTCGATCTGACGACAACCCGAACTCCTCGTATCGTGGTGGACGTGGGGGAAGAGGAAGAGGAAGGGAAATTGTACAAACGGATGACGGTCCTGAAAGACGTTTTCTAACCTTTACATTACACGATGTCTCAGAACCAACTCCAAGTGGACAACCCAATGTCGTCCGCACTTACCTACCAACAGTAGATCCGGGTCCACCTCTCGCGGGGTCTCGTAGAGCTGCTCAACAATATGACGTCCCATTCGTGTTGATGGAAAATTCGTCAACTGAACAAGCGACTTCGTCTCCGTTTGGACTCGAGGACGGGTCTAATGATTCTCCACGAAATGAACAAGGGGGATTCAGGGCGAAGGTTGGACACGAAGTTGTGGTTTCGTCACAGCTACTGAACTGGAAGGTAGCAATGCTAGATCCCTTGGAACACTCGAACGTAGACATTGACGGGAGGCCATTCGACACTAATGATCCAACGGTTGTTAACATTTTGCGAGAGTATGGTCGTGGTGGAAGAGGAATTGGTCCCAGACGTCCACAGCAACGTAAGTTTCCTTCGCAAGGCAAAGGTCAAGTTGCACCTGTGAGAAAGTTTTATTTGGATTACAAAACGCGTCACGAGCAAATTCAGTTGTATTTAACAAATCATTATTATGGGACTGATGGATCTGCATCTCCACGAATTTTCGCCCTCAAAAATATACAAAATCAGAGTTCGGAAGAAGTACAAGCATTTATGGCTATTTTGAACAAGTATTCCATGACAAAAGAATTGGACAAGAGTAATCTTGCGATTATGCAGTCGAGGGAAACGGTATGACAGCCTGATAGCATTTTTAATATTTTAGCTTTTAAATTAAACATTGATTGTGGGTTTTTAAACATTTTTATGTGGTTCTCAGTTTGACTGAATCTTTGCTTTCGTTTCTTCACAGATTTTGGCTGGCATACAAGACTACCAAGTTTACGTAGTAGAAGGATTTACGGGATGTGGGAAAACGACTCAGGTTCCACAGTTCATTTTGAATGAACATTATGACACACAAATTCCGTGTCGAATTTTGGTTACTCAACCCCGAAGAATTGCTGCACAATCAGTTGCCAATCGAGTTTGTCATGAACGTGGATGGACATTGGGAGGTCTTGTTGGATACCAGGTTGGCATTTAATGAGTGATTTTTTTATGGCGGGTGACGGGATGTCATTCACATTTTTAAGGTTACTGTTGAGGTTGTCTGGTTTCCTCATAAAATAATCATCTTTTTGAACTAATGCAGGTTGGAATGGACAAGAAAGTGACAGAGGATACCGTACTGACGTACATGACCACGGGTGTATTGTTGCAGACTTTGATCAACAAGCGAGACTTGAGCCGATGGACACACATTCTCATTGATGAAGTTCATGAAAGGGATTTAGAAACGGATCTTTTACTGCTTGTCATTAAGAAAATCTTACTTGAAGACACTGAATGTACTACACGGATTATCCTTATGTCGGCCACTTTAAATGCGGACAAGTTTTTAGAATACTACAAAGTATTTAACGACAATCCCTATTTACCGGAAGAACAGCCTGCAGTGCACAAGATCCCTAACGAAAGCAGACATCAAATCCACGAACATTACGCGGATGACGTCACAGCAGACAAGGGTTTGTACGAGCATCAGTGGGATAGGTGTGATGACCCGAAACTGCAGAATTACTTGATGGACTTGGCGTGCCGAGTAATTTTCGAGTTTGATAAATCTGAGAAAAGTGGTGTACACGATGATCGGGAGGGCTGTGTGGATAATCTCCCGAAACCACGCGGAGCTGTATTAGTTTTTCTTCCTGGGCTGTTGGAGATTGACAGCATGTTGAAAATGCTCCGAGATTTCAGTAAACTACAAGGTCAAATTCTCGATTTAAATGACCCCTGTAAATATCTTGTACTTCCATTGCACTCAACAATTACCAGTGAAGAACAAAACAGAGTGTTCAAACCTGCGCAACCTGGATATCGTAAAATTATCCTCGCCACTAATATTGCTGAGAGCTCCATTACGGTTACTGATATAAAGTATGTCATTGACTTCTGCTTGACCAAATCTTTGGGGTGTGACACGAAAACGAATTATACATGTCTTCGGCTGGAATGGGCGTCCAAGAATCAATGTATTCAACGAAGAGGACGATGTGGAAGAGTTTCAGATGGACATTGTTATCGAATGGTAACAAAAGCATTCTATGAGGGTCTTTGTGAAGAGGCACTTCCTGAAATGACAAAAGCTAGTTTGGAGTCTGTGGTTCTCTCTGTGAAAATGCTGGACATGGACAGTCCAAAGAATGTCCTTAAAATGGCACTTGATCCCCCAAATACAGCTGGAATCTATCGAGCTGTATCTAATTTGAAAGAAGTGGGTGCGCTTGTCGTCTGCGACACAGGAGATGATCCTTGCGATGGAGTGCTCACTAATCTTGGACGTGTGTTGTCCCGGCTTCCTATTGACATTCGCTTGGGTCGCCTCATCATGCTTGGATTTGTTTACGGATGTCTGGAAGAGACTATCATCATTGCTGCTGGATTGAGTGTGAAAAGCCCTTTCAGTAGCCCCTATGAGCGTAGGATGGAGTCCTACTTGTCCAAACTGCAATGGTCTAATCAATCATTTTCAGACTGTTTTGCAATTATTCACGTATACAAAGTTTGGCGTGCTAAAATAACGAAGAAAGTTTTCGTCAGTTGGAGAGATGAAAGGGAATGGGCAAGAAAGTATTTCCTTCAATTCAACAGTTTGAAGGAGATGCATTTGCTTGTTGAAGAAATCAAGCGTCGTTTGAATATGGAAAGAATTGGGTACGATTTCGAAAACGTACCCAGTCAGAGTGGAATTGGTCAAGCGTCAGGAGTTGTTGAACTTGAAGCAGAATTCATTAATGATCGAACCCAGAGTATTGATCTGAGCCAGGAACAAAGTTTGATTTTGAAGATCGTCATCGCTGGAGCATTTTACCCGAATTATTTCATAAGAGCAAGACCGAACCAACATGAATATAACAGAAAAATTTTCAAAGAAGCTTCTGGGGAAAATCCTTTTCGAACCGTTGTGTTCGGTGGGTTTCCTCTCGACCAACCGGGAGAGTTGTACATGAAGCATGTTGCTGATTACTTTACGCATGATGCAATCATCCCTAAAGTACGAGTAGAAGTTGCAAAGGCCATTGTACAATTTGATAACCGTGGAATGAAAATTGGGGCCATTAGTATGGGCGTATTCCGAGGGATGAAGATGAAACAACTTCGTAATTGCAACGTTGTTTTTCAGGCTGCGAGTCGAGACGAATCTGAAGATTTTTTGGTGAAAGCTCAACAGAAGGAACAGGAAGAAAAGGAACGTGGACAGTCCCGTGGTTTTGACATGATCAATTGCCCCACTCCTTCGACCATGCCTGGATTGACAAATAGTAGTTTCCAGGCCACTATGTTACACATTAAGAATCCATCAGAGTTTTGGGTAATGCCGGTCGGCAATGCGGGCATACTGTACAATGTGAATTCGATCTTGCATAATGTACATGCATCCTCTTTGACAGAGGCTGTGCCGAATCGGATTCATCCCAGGTTGCTTTTTCTGGTCCAGTATCGTGGTCAATTGCACAGAGCTCGAATTGAAACTGTTTCTTCTAGAGAACGTAAAGCCATGGTACATTTGATTGACCATGGAAATTGTCTTTGGGTGGGTTTCCATCAATTGTATTGCTTGACAGCGAGAATGTGTCAGCGAGGACTCCATGAAATGCATCCCGTGGCATTACAATGCCGTTTGGCTGGCATTGGACCGTCATTTCGCAATGGATTTGTATGGCACGAAGATGCTAAGAAGAGCTTGAAGCACTTGATCGAGAATTCTGGCAACACCTCGTGTTTGGTGGAAATCTTCTCCATCGTCAAGGGAGTGATCAATTGCGATTTGCACATTCGTTTTCAAGATGGAAGAGACGTCAGTGCCGTTAATATGCTCCTCTGTGATGAGTTGGCGGATGAAGTTCCGGAAACCAAAGAAGCTAATGCGGACAACCTAATTCGTCAGAAGTATTGCAATTCTCGTAATGCTGAAATGGATGAGAGAGCTACCAATGCTATTAAATTAGAACAATGGGACGACGAACCACAAAAGTGTTACGAGCCACCGGATAATGATTTGTTCTACTCTGAAAATATTTTGAAGGGCCCTTACAATCCGTTGGAGATGACATTCAATTCCTTGTGCAAAAGTGCACATTTCAAGCAAGTTGTGGTTGAAGGGAACAGTGTGAATTGTGTTGCCCTCGATGACAGTCCACAACCTGCTACTTCACGTTGTCTTATTTCTGCTACTGTTGGAGTCACTCAACGAACTGGAAACTTGCTCGCACGGTTAGTTTTATAGTTTTATTTTACCCAAATTTTTAATTATTTAATTGTGTTGTCATTTATATTTATAATGTTTTTCTATTGTATTTTTAATTATTAGGGACACAACGATCCTGCCAGCTATAAATGGACTCGTTTCACTCGTCACCATGCTCTTCTGCCCGAAAATGGAATTGAGAGTTGATACCGAAGGAAGTAAATACATAGGACTGCTGAGTGGACTTGGCGTTGACGAAAATGGGAAAGCTATCTTTGAGGACCGGGATGTGGAAATTGCATTTGACACCGTTATTGACAACACGGACATTGGGAGAATTAATGATATTCGAATTTTGATGAACTGTATCCTTTCCATGTCTTTTCATGGATGCAATTCCTACGTGCAACGAATGCAAAAGACAGTTCGGAAACGCTTGATTCGGTTAGTTTATTTTTAATTTCAGGATTTAATTTGAACTTGATTTGAACACAAGAAAGAGCAGTGCATTTGTCATTTTTCTGTTGTGTCCAACAGGTTGTTGGAACGACCCCGTGAACAAACTGAAGAATTTTGGCATGATTTTGCACACCGTTGGGGAATAATTTCCGATTTAAAAGGACCAGAAAATGACAGCTACAAAAGCAACACTTATTCCAAACGAATTTTTTTGAATGATGATGATGGTTCACATGACAGTAACGTGACCGTATTGATGCCAGATGATGTCGTTCAAGTGTTTCCACCTCATCGACGTGTCGATTTTCAATGGCTGGCAGCCAAAATGCGTCAAGGCCCCCAGGATCAACGTGTCAACTCCTAAACGGAACATCTCTTCAACATCCACTTCCCACAACTTAGTATAATAATTTAGTGATAGTTAGTACGTCTGTTGTAGCTTATGAATTTGACAACCAACATGATCCACTTTATGTTAGCAGTGTGGTTTGATATGATTTGGTAGTATTGGTAGTAGATGGTTTTTTTTAAACTTCCGTGTTATTTTAACTTTCCGAACTTTGAAATTAATTGATGGTAGACACGTTTTTAAAGCTGTTTTACATTTACATCTCGTGGTTAGTTAATATTGGTAATATGATATTAGTCAGAAATTGCTTAATGGGTAAGGTGTGAGTGGTGTGGAAAGGTCATCGGAGATCACCAACGTATAGATGACGGGCCGTTAATTAGCATTGATGCTGTTTGATGGTATCTTGCGAAGTCTTTTGACTTCAAACCTTACATAACAAATAACCGGCTGTTAATTGACAGAAATGTTAGTTAATGGTAACTTCCGAGGTCTTTTGACTTCAAATCCTACATAACAAATAACCGGCTGTTAATTGACAGAAATGTTAGTTAATGGCAACTTCCGAGGTCTTTTGACTTCAAATCCTACATAACAAATAACCGGCTGTTAATTGACAGAAATGTTAGTTAATGGTAACTTCCGAGGTCTTTTGACTTCGAATCCTACATAACAAATAACCCGCTATTAGTTAATAGCTAATAGTAATGCTATAGTTGGTGCATAAAAGTCATTTTTATTAGTTATTAGTTTTCAAAGTAATGTTAAAAATTTAAATTGTATTAATTAATTTCATGAATTCGGAGTTGTTTTATAA
Source organism: Harlomillsia oculata (assembly GCA_019776145.1). Lineage (NCBI taxonomy): Eukaryota > Metazoa > Arthropoda > Collembola > Entomobryomorpha > Oncopoduridae > Harlomillsia > Harlomillsia oculata. The sequence continues at coordinate 28,792 of JABASF010000746.1, forward strand.
ATTTTTAACATTGGAGTTTGAATTTGAAATTTAATTTTGATGGGTATGAATAACATTAATTAATTTTTAAATTTGCTGTTTTTTACTATTGATGAATTTATGTAGCATTGGAATTTGATTTTAGAATTGGAATCTTTGAATAAAATTAATTACAGAAAATAAACAAGACAACCTTAACTTCTGTGTGTCGTCATAATTTAGTGAATTATATAACTAGAACTAGGAATAAATTGTTTTGCAAAAACTAGACTAAAATTCATAAATTCTGTTTTAAATCAGCATTCAAATAATCAACTTTTACGACTACAAAGCCAGGGAATGCATGAACAAAAGGATTTGCATGATGAAGATGAATCATGATTGTTTGATTTGTGTGCAGTCGTTGCTTTGCACCATTCTTCATAAGCTACGGTGAATAAATAGCTGATGATGACTAATGTGCTCCCAGTCATGCTGCAAATTAAAAATGACATACAAACTTTATTTATTAGTACGTTAGCTGAGTTTCAAAAAAAACAAAAAAAGAAATCTTGACATTGAAATCTTACTGAAATATATCCGGCATTGTGTGTCGGTACGTTTGACGAATCAATTCATAAACGCATGAAAACACGAAGACGAGGAGTCTTGTTTTTGAAAATGAGCTGAAATCCGGGATTTTCCCTTCTTTCCCCTGGATTTGTCCGAACCTTGAGTCCAAAAGTAGGAACACAGTTCCGAAAAAAGCAGCAGCTGCCAATCCTCCAGCCCAAAGAGCACTTTGATCAAAATGTAATTGCAATTTTGCTCCCATGATTTCATTTTGTGATGAGACTCATGAAACTTCCATAGAATCCAAATGAAGTTGCCAGTAAGGAATCCGGAGTTTTTCTCCATCGAAGTTCCCGAGTAAGGAAAAAAGATGGGATTGTCAATAAAGTGCTCACTGCTGATGCAGCCAGTCCCATCTGCATTCGGAATTTTCGTGATCAATAATCAGTTTTAAGAGATTAAAATCTGAACGTTTGCATTTTCATTGGTTAGTGGTGTTCAATCAAAAATGACTCACGAAAATGTCCTTCTCGAATTTCCCATTTTTGTATCCCATGGATGGAATGGCAATCACAACCATTCCTAAATGAGTCAGAATGGAAGTCACGACCAATTCCGCACTGCACCGAGCTTCACGATTCACGTAATCCAACAAAGCACTGTAAACCAAAGGACTAAATGCCAAGGCCAAGGAAACTGACACATTCATGTACTGAATGGACAAAAGTTGGAAGACGACGGCTGATGATGCAAAAAGACTCAGCGCCTTCAATTAATTACCAATAATGTAACAATTAATAACCAATTTTAAGCATTTATTTTAGATTAACTGTGCAGAAGATAAGTTTTTATGCAATCCATAAAAGTATGTACCTGTAGAGAAAGTAACGCTTTCCAATCACAAAACACTTGACTGCATGTTTTCCCAGTTCCTCTCGCTTTGGACGAACATTGAACAATCCCTAAACACAAAAGACCGGCCCAAAATACCCCTTGGAATATGAAAAAACTCGCACTGAAAAGTTGGAAATCCGTCATGACATCGTTCACAATGTGAACAACCAACGTGAACAAAATTGCAGGGACAACGCTCAAGAGGAATCTCGCGAATCTCTGGCATTTGGAAGGTTTCGGACTTTCTTCAAATTGAGACAGTTTGAATACGCTTTCAATCCTGTGTTGACTTTCAAACGGTTTGGTCTCTTCATTCCTTGGATTCACTCTTGATGACGACCCTTTCATCAATATTCCATTCTTAATGTCTGCACTATGCAAATTATCCGGTGACTCCGCTCTGTCCAGAGCGTCGATTTCGTCTTGACTAAAATAACTGCGTCCCCATCTTGCATTTGGACTCTGAGGACTAATGTTCCCATTCACCAAACTCGACATCAACGGTCGTTGTTCAGTGGATGAAAGATTGTTTTCCTGTCTCTTGTAATTAGGATTACGATCTGGAATTTCCTGATATCGAAAATTCAAATTAGAAGTTTTGGGAGGTGGATGAGGCGGAAGAAACACCGGACAATCTTCGTCACTCATATCCTCAGTAGAATTGTAATAATTGTAGCGCATTTTGTGAAAGGCCCACAAAATATGTTTGATTGTTGGATTAATATGTTAATTTGAACTTTAATCGCTAATTTTATACAATACTTCTGAATATAAAAGACGATTACGTCATCGTCGTCGGACCACAAAGGAATGAAAGTGAGAAACGACACTGACGGATTTGTGAGTTGTGACTTGTGAGTGAGGTTGCGGGGTTGTAATACGAATAACAAGTGTAGGAGGCTTAATGTGACATACTTTTTGCAATTTTATCTCTCCTTTCTTTTATCGTACAAAGCATACAATGGATAAGGATAAGATGAATGTTGTACTACCTAATATTAATAATAGTTCTCTTGAAATGTGGATGTTGTGGACGTTGTTCCTGGACGTTCTCTGGAACTCGTCAACCAGACGACGTTGACTTTTTACGAGTTCATAGAACTTGGCTTTGCAAAACAAGCGCCGATGAATGCGTGACGAGGTGGTGATGTAATGCGTAATTTGACGCTTCCTTTTTGCGATAACGAGAATGCAATGGATCAGGGGGAACGTGAGACTTTGTCATCCATGCCCTCAGGTTTAGGCCTTGAGGGCAAGAAATTCCAAAAATTCCAAGAGGCTTATGTTATTTCTTAAAATATCCTTCCAGAAAAACACGCTGTTCAAGCCCGGTGGACGGAGAGTTTTCTTGAACGAATTTTTTTTTAAAAACCCAAGTTTTTGTCATTGCAGTTCCACAATTAATTAATTATGAATCCCATCGGAAGACATTGTGTTCAGTCGTCGTGGGGAAACTGGCCATATAGGTTTCCGAGTTTTCCACACTCCAACCAGTTTTTCAATTTACCATTTCAATTTCAAAACCAAAATCCTCAGTTTCCTAATCAAAGTGGTTTCATGGTACTTGATTCCTCGGGACGTGCGCATTCCATTATTCCGTACGCGGTTCCGGTAATGGTCACCGGACCACTGACAGTGACCCCAATGGGACGAGAAATGGCGATTCCAAAATCCAAAATGGTACGCTTCAAACTTCCGTCTAATGAGCAAGATCTCATTTGTATGGGTGAGTTTTATATTGCATTGTAATGCATAAATTGATGTTAATAGTGATTAAATTGTAATGATTTTAATGCATTCAGGCAAAAAACTGCAACGTATGAATGTCATGAAACGACAGTTAGATTCATCCGCTCCGGTCAAAAAAATGAGACCTTACAAGCGTCGGATGCAGACAATTTATGGAAAGCAGTTGAAGCGACTTCGACGCGATCACTGGAAATGCTGGAGGAAAGCTCGCTGGACCCGCATTCTTCGATACGGTTTTGATGAAAATGAAGAAGAGGTTAAATACAGGAAACAATCCATTCGCCGTCGTTTGGAATTACGGGGAATTAAACGACCATGTCCAACTGTCTGTGGCCTGTACTCTTGTCCAAAACCGAATCGGGTGAGGTACGACGATGTCCCGCGGCGGTGGCCTCGTCGTCGTCGTATCAGTGGCTATTCCACAGACCATTCACAACATTTGGACAGGAGCCGAACACCTATCTTGTCACTTCGGGATTCTGACTATAGTTCATGAACTTAGTAAAGACATTCCCGTTGTTTTTAATTCATTGTTTATCTAATTTCAATCTTTAAAAATTACAGTTACATTCTAATTGCAATACATTATAATCTATAGTTTAAACTAGTTTAGTTATAAAGGGTATAACAATGAGTCAGTTCTAATTTAATAAAACCCAAAAAAGAATTAA